>JAQIWP010000025.1:0-58023 GCA_034695525.1 Euzetes globulus
CAGTTGATGGAAAATAATTTCACGAAAATAGTGGGCAATGAAGTAATAAAAGGAACTCCGGTCAGTGTCGGACAAATCGTGGCTAAAGTATGTGTTGCCCCCAATTTGGAGGATGCGGTCAATATTCAGGTGAATTCATTGCAAATAATATTTAGAAAACAATTTATTAATTGAGTGAAAAGGCGGGCGATATTCTGGTGACTTACAGCACAGACATCGGTTGGTCCCCTTATTTTCCAATGATTAGTGGAATCGTTACAGAAATCGGAGGACTTGTATCGCACGGGGCT
This sequence comes from Euzetes globulus, assembly GCA_034695525.1. NCBI lineage: Eukaryota > Metazoa > Arthropoda > Arachnida > Sarcoptiformes > Euzetidae > Euzetes > Euzetes globulus. Next base: position 291 of record JAQIWP010000025.1, read on the forward strand.
GTAATCGCTAGAGAATATGGACTTCCCTGTTTAGTCGGAGCTAACGGTGCCTGTCGTCTGTTGAAAACAGGAGATATGGCTTTACTTGACTGTCACAAAGGGATAATAACCAGGGTCGACAATAATAATGGCGCCCAAACAGCAAATTGAATAAATAATCTATTTTTGATTGATTTGTAAGGTTTTCTTTGAATTCATTAAATGTTGAAAACAAACTAAATATAAACCAAAAAGGAGCTGATAATTGATGTTTTAGTAAATTTCCATAATTAACCCAACAATTAGCTAATTTACCATAAATACTATAACTGTTTCGATGTATAAACAAGTAACTAATCAAAAATTGGAATTTATTTCCTAGAAAATAAATCTTTTAAAACACTTTATATTTCATTTCGATTAAAGAACTGAATAATTGATTAAATTATATAATAATTAATAGTAAATGAAGTTTGAATTCAGATTAATGTTAACCAATGATTATTCGACCTCTTCTTCTTCAATGATGAGAGTATGAGATGTGCTCTGATGGCGCTTCACATTCAAAACAGTTAATGTCAAAGGGATTAGACTCAAACTCAATGGTAACATACCTTCAAGTGATGGCTTCGTGCAAAACCTTTACCACAGTTTGGAAATTCACAAACGAACCGCTTTTCTCCGGTATGTGTCAGCTTATGATTGCTTACATCACACGCGCGAACAGATCTATACTGACAGCCGGGCCCTAAAAAATGAACAGAATTTAATGAAAAGGGACTTCAATTATAGTTTGGATTACAATCGCAGGCAAAGGGCTTCTCTTCCATATGAATCAACTGATGTTTCCGCTGAACAAAATTAATACAAATATAATCAATTGATTTAAAACTAATCACTCAATAGATTGTTACCAAATGTGAATTTTGTGTATAACTTCGGGTACAACCTGGTCAAGTTAATATTAAATTTAGTCAAAATTGGTGAGTCTTGTCAAGGCATACCAGGCCAGTCACATACGAAGAATTTCTCGCCGGCGTGGACTCGTTTATGGTCATCCAAATTACCCTTAACTGCGAATCTCCACTCACATCCGGGCCTACATTTAGAATATTTACAATTGAGAAGAATATAAGGACTGCATACCAGTCACAAACATATGGCTTCTCTCCGGTGTGAGTCCTCATATGGACCTTTACGTTGTTTTTCTGCCATAAATAGCCAAACCACTAATGAAGTCATTATAATTATGATATTTATATACCTGACTGAAAAATAGGGTGCACCCTGGCCATGTGCACGGGTAGGGCTTTTCTCCGGTATGGGTTCGCATATGACTGGAGACAAATTGAGTGATTTAACGACATTATGACCACTGACTACAAATCACTTACGTTTTAAGCGCTGATCCCTGAATGAAACTAAGACCACAGTCGGGCCAATTGCATCTGAAGGACGGATCAACTGTTTTAGTCACTATTTCACTATAAAAGACAGACCTATAAGGCTTCTCTCCCGTATGCGTACGTTTATGATCTTTGAGGTGCACCTAAATTGTGATCAACTATTAGATTAAGACAATAATTGAGTGGGTATACCGAATGCCTGGCCACATAGTTGCACCCTGGCCAGTCGCACGGGTATTTCCTAGTGACTCCGGTAGGTTTTCGGCCTCTTTTCCTTTTGAGATCATTTTTGGCGGCCGTCGGCATATTTGAGACCACTTTCAGATGCATTTGATTTGCTTTTGATTTACTGACGTTAGTCACTATTGGTTTGATTTTCTTCTTCGTGTCTTCGCTCTCGTCGTTGTCGTCTGTGGCCGATTGTTGACCAGAGCTGAACCGCAGGGCCAGTGCCTGGTCTTTATTGTGGCGCTGAAGGTAGTGGTTCTTCACTTTATCGATGGTATCGAAACGTCGGTTACAGAACTTACAGCTGTATTGCGTGACGACAACCGCTTCGGCAATAATTATGTCGTCGGCGTCCGCGCTCTCAATGGGCTGGTCATTAGCCTCTTCATCTTCCTCCTCCATTGGTTCAAGCCCTTCCTCCTCTTCTCCTTCCTCCACATCATATTGTTGTTTGATTTCTTCTTGTTCTTCTTCTTCGACAATGTCTTCCTGTTCTTGTTCGTCCTCCTCTGCTTCGAGATACTGACTGTCTGTATTGCTTTCAAATTGTTCCTGAAAATGGTTGAGTTCATCGCTGGCACTGATTATCTCATTGTCATCAGTAGTTTGAATGCCTTCACCGGTCAGTACTTGTATGGCTCCGTCGGGAGTGTCAATGATATGTACGGCCACTACTGTCTCATCCATTCCCCCAATAAGTCCAAAGTTTTATCTAATGTTGAGTTCAAAACTATGGAAAACATTTGTCAAGAGATCAGATATGAAGAAAAGTTTTGTGAAATGTCTTCAGATATGTCAAAAAGATTGAGTAATGTCTGTATTGTGGCCTCGAATACAATTTTGGTCTCAAACTAACCATTAATTCAATTGATTTGTATTTCTCTGTTTGACTGCATTTGAAGCAAATTATTGGAAATTTATGTCTAATTTGTGGTCATTTAGTCGTCATTTCTGTGATTCAGTTTCAATTAGTGATCAGTTGATCGGTTAGTTTGGCGTTAATTTGCTTTGAAAAGAGGTTTTCAATACAATAATAATGTATTTTTTCGCCTCAAAAATACGTATTTTAGAGTTGAGTCTTAAGAGTCGGACTCTTTAGAGGGACTCAAAACACATTATTGTCGTTAAATATGATATAAAATCGTTATTATATTCATTAGAAATTACGTCAAAACTTGTACTCACTTTTAGTCAACGATTTATTTGGCACTGAATTTAGTTTCAAATTTGATTCGCAAATCAAATATCAATCGGCTTTCAGTTTATGTAATAAAGGCTTTGATTGTCTGTCAATACAACAATTTAGTTGACTATCAATGCAATACACAATCAAATGACACACAAATAAACGTTGAAAATGGAGGTAATGCTGTCTTTGGGGACCGTACTCTCAATGCGCATACCTCTACTTCATTCAACTTACCTAGCCTACTTCTTCCTCAAAATTGACCTCTCTTCAATACTCTAGAAAGAACCTTGACGGCCTTTCAAGAGAAAGCAAGATCAAATTTGCAGAAAACCAGATAGTTTTGAAAGTGAGCTTGATAACATTGATTGAAAACATGGCTTCACTTTATTCACTAGAAATACATTTAAAGAGAAACTATTTATTGACTATTTTTGGAAAAATTCAAAATGAATTTGAATTAAAATCGATATTAAACTATATTTTACAGTAAAGTATCAAAAATGGGGAACAATTGAGAATAGGTGGAGACCATAATCGGGTCACTTGTCTTCGGGAACCAATTCTTTGGCTCTAGTCATGTATGGCATGTAATTGACGATAGTTTTGGCCATTTCCTGGTCTCTCATATATCTATTCTTCTGGCCGACAGTCATGGGGCCATAGCCGCGGCCGTCCGTATAGCTCCAGTCGGGCAGATCGGTCAGCGCTCCCGATTGGTTACTCATTTCTGGTCGTCCCGTTATTCGCCTCCATTTTCTGACTGTAATGTCACGTTTCGATTGTTTTATTAATTGGTTTACAAATAAATTCAATTTCGATGATTTCAATAACATTTTAATCGATTCTAATTGTCTCTAAAAGTATTCAAATTTATTTAACTTTTCATTAATGTTATGGTAAGTCACGTGTCAATACATCTACACTACAGTCAAACACCGGTATAAGTGATTGCGAATGTTATGCTAAACATGAAGAGGAATATGCAGGGAATAATCCATTTAGAAGATTGTCTATTTGCCATATAATTGTCCTCAAATAATATAAACATTATTCAATTAAATTTTGTGCATTAATCACTATTTTTAACCTTAATTTTAGTCGATTTAAAGTTTGATCAGGAAAATAGTGGCTAATTTTAATTAGGCTAGGCAACATCATTTAAATATTTGCATGCCTTTCTTTTAAATTTCCAGTTATTAAAAGCTTAAGTATTTTAAGCTCAAGATTAAATGCATCTTGGGCCAGAAACTAAATTAAGACCTTTTATAAATTAAAAACTTATCAAATTCATATTGCAATAATTATTTGATTTATTCATGGCTATTAAGTATAGCTAATAATAATGTATTGATATTCAAATAGTGATAAAATATTCAGCAACGTTGAAACTTTTGACACCAAACTAACTGATGATATCCAGAATAAACTCAAAGATCTTATCCGAATAAATGAATGTCCGGCTTAGTCTGGCGCTGATAACACCAACTCTTGGAAACTTAGTTATTGTTTTATTTGCAAATTCGCCAAATGTTGATAATAAATATTCAAATAAAATTAATTTCATAATTATATTCATTTAATTCAGTTGTGTTAATGAGTTGTGAAAAATGTTTATTCGGATAACTTTTGTTTTAGGTTTGGTTTTGATCCGTACTATTGTTAGTGAATCGATAGAAACAATTATTGGAACAATCGATGGGCGCATAACTATTGAACAAAACGGGACTGAAATATTGGAAGAGACGGCAGTCGTCGTAACAAATGAGGAAATCAAAGCCAAAGTCGTTATTCCGAACTCATATCAGTTACTGAATGTGTCCTATTTCTGGTTTGTCGACGATCTCGAATTCAAGCCCAGTGGTAGTCCACAATTGGTCTATCAGTTCCAGTGGCCCAAAAAATATAAATTATTGGCTATCGTTTTAGCCAAAGATTGCAATCCTTTTAATACTAATTCATGTATTCCCAAGTTTGGCATAATTTGGCGAAAAGTCATTGCAATACAAAGCAATGCTTCAATTCTGGGCGACATTTGGTCGGAGGCCAACTTCAGAACCAAGAAACGTATCTCTGAGAATGAGTACTACAGTATATACGGCGCAATGATTATTGGAGCCGCCGTTCTCATGACATTGATCTTTGTCTCGATACTGATTCATACGATAACTGTTTGCAGAAACGGTCACGACATAACTGACTATAAGAGCGCTCTAATCAACAAAAGTCTTCGAAATAAATATCGTTTATATTCAATGAATCTCTGAATTTAATGTAAAGTTAATGTAAATGTCAATAATTAAATTCTGAAAACCAAATAATTTTTGTTCTCACTGTTTAGTCAGTTAAATGTTGAAACTCACTAATTAATAAATAAACTATCGTTTTCTTTGTAAATCTCTAATGACCATGATGGAATATTTCCAACATCAAAATTGAAACAAGATTTAAATGTGAACATGTGAACAGTGTCAAGTGATGTGCCTGTCCCTTTGTTTCCGGTGGATAATAGAGAATTAGCAAACAAATCAATTGAATGTCATTGCAATTGATATTTTCTTATTTTCCTTGATTATCAAAAAAAGGTTTATTCAATAAACAGTTTTGTTTTCATAAATTCCAGTCAAAGGCATCCGACAAAAGTGTTTTTTGAAAAAATAGGTTGAAATATAGAAAACATTTTAAGCTAAACATTAAATTCTTATCGAAACTTAATATGAGATAAAGTTTACAATAAATTCTTTGGAAATCTTCTCAAAGTGTCATTTCAGACATTATGAGAGCCGGATGTGAAACAAACAAATAAATGTCATATTATTGTCCAGATTGTCATTTGATCGAAGTTTAAGGCTAGCATTGCACAGAATTGGTAAAGGAGGCTGTTTTCAGTTAAATATGATCACCAAAAGAATATTATTAGCTCCAACCTAAAAATGGTTGGGCCTAAAAATGTCCGTAAAATTGAGAAAATATAAGAGGGTTTAAAAAGTGATGTCTTTTCTGATTAGAGCCTATTTGGGGGAGGCACCAAGTCCCTTGGTTTGTTCTGGCCGTAGCTTTAAATGTGTCAACTAATACCATTAAAAAAATGCTTAAACTACTTTTTTAGCATCAAAGTGATAGAAACATTATTCTTAAACTCATTTCTATTTATATATTTACTAAAATTCTTTGATAAACATAATATGAAATTAAAATGGGTTGAAAGAACAAGATTACTTATAAATTAATGTGACTGTCTTGATAATTAGAAGGAGACTTTTAGAACTGGAAACTTATTTTCAAGGAATATTTTATTTGAGTGAAATTAAATAAAATTCAATGAAATACTTGAATTAATACATATTTACAACAAAGATGAATTAGGAAAGCATGTTAGGTCATAAATAATTCATTTGCATTGGGAGCGCCACCACTTTCTTTTCAATTCATTGATTTTTCCGGTTATTTTCAAGTCATTGATTGCAAAATTGAAGCCCTCCAGAAGGGGTGAGTTTTTAGGGAAAGCGATGCCATATTTGCGGTCGTGAGGCAGACCTGAGTCAATGTTTGTCAGATCGCAGCGATGGCTACTTATATACTCGTTATGAGACGATTCTCCGAAAAATATATATTTTCCGTTTGTTATACGTCTGAGTGCGTCCGTATAGGACAGCACAAAGTTAGACGAATTTGAGGAAATCCTTTGCCACATATTTTTTATTATTGGATCCTCGGAAGCCTGAAATGCTCTCCGAGTTGGACCGTTCTCTAGAATACCGAACGTTATATCCGTTTGATTTGACAAATCCCTCCAAGTTTTGATTTTGTCGCTTTTGGATTTAGGCATTAGTGCGGAAATACCGCTTTCGAAGAACGGAATGGTAAAGTCAACCACAGCTTTTCGGTCTTCGTTAATAGTCAGGTCGGCTACAGCCATGTCGGCCCGCTTTCAATTCAAGAAACATAATAAAGTTTTTCGCTGAAAACTTACAAATCTATTCTTTTACATACATTTTTGAGAAGCTCTCCGACCATTCCCGTCCACTTTCCATGAAAATTAAATCCATAGCCATTTGGTGACAAATAAAGGCTATAATTGTGTCCACTGACTCGGCTGATATATTGCATCAGGTCAACACAGAAGCCTTCGAGAACTTCTTCGCCATTCTTCTGAACGAACGGCGGATTCTTTGAATTCGACAACAATTCAGTTATCAATGAATAAACTAAACAATTAAACGAAACTTACAATAAGAGTAACGGCTCTATATCTTGCATAAGTGGTGGCCAACACCAGAGTAATCATGAAAATTGTTAATGATTTCATTTTGTTTTTATCACTGAAGAACTCATTAATTTAATGGACAGTAAAACCAATTACTTTGAAGACTCGTTGAAAAACTCTTTCGATGAGAAAATGCAAAATAAATTTTGTTCTTAAAAATACTTTTATTTTAGAAAAACTTATATTAAATAAAAGTCGAACTTATATTAAATGCTATTTTTATGAAATTTATTAATTTATAGATAAATTTGAACGACTTGTCTCAGAACTCAACTCAAATACTTCACGACTTCGATAAGAATTATTAACAATTTTTTTTTTCTGTTGATTAGAATATATATAACGTAAAGCATTGGCAAAGATTTTGTTTTTGTTTTTTGATTGGCCTTGATTTTCATCCAATAACTTATTTAAATAATTAATAATAAATTCAAATAAAACTTCTGCTCAGAACTAATTTCTTGGAGAATCTGAGAGATTAATGTTTATTTATAAATAACAAGATTTGCAATTTGGACCATTATTTTCATGATTTTCAGGTTTTCCAAAATCAATTCCAGTTTAAACCAGTTTTTAGAGAACGGATTAAAACTTTTTTGAATCTTATTTTAAAATTTTATTTCAAAGATAATAATGTTTTTTGATACTATAAATGTCGTCTTGTGAATAATTTATGAACAAGAAACGAATTTTTAAGCTTGTGATCATGTTCTCGAGAATGATAGAGAAAATGTACAAGAGTACATTTGTCAAACTGATTGATAACTTAACTGGAGGAAATGCTCACTGGTTATCTAAAGAAACACTAGTAGTGACCAAAAATCGATACATCGGAGCCAATCAGAAATGAATGGTTAATTTCTTGAACTTTTCCTACATATCTCGAAGTTTATCAAAAGTTTGTTTGAGTTGTTTGACACTAACTTTCGATTCAATGACATCTTAAAGGAAAGGCATTCAATGACCGGTTATTTCAATTGAAAGCTTTGGAAATATTACTGTCAAAGATCAAAGCTCTGAAAATTTCAAGGTCCAGATGGAAGGTCGAAATGAGGATTGAATAGAAGGGGTGGTTTTTGAGGCATAATTCAAAGAAAGTAAAGAAATAATTGTTAGAAACTTGATAAAATTGTGTTTACTTTTGATGCGATAAAACACATGAAAATCATGTGATCTCTGAAATACACGTAACGATAGTAACCGATGACAACACACATGAAATGTTGACAAAAAACAGCAATTAAGTGATATTCAATACCGCGGATCAATTGATGATAACACCCACCAATTGACTTACCACTAGTTTCAATGATATTTCCCTGCAGTCTATTTGTTTGAAAGATCTGATTCAAAGACGATTTGTTGATAGTTTAAAGTGAAAATGCATTCACTTTTATCTTTGTTTTGTCTTTTGATGACAACAACACTTCTGTTTGTTTCCACTCAAATCGATGTTTGTTTTGGTCGGGAACTAACTAAAGAAGATTTCGATGAAATACTTGTTTCAAAATATTATCTTTTCGTCAAATTCTATGCACCGAAGTTTGTATTATTTTTGCCACAATTTATATCTTTTGCTTATTTTCCTGATTCACGACTTGTTTCACGACATATGTTTCAATCGATAAGACATTTTATCTTTTTAGTTGTTTTTCTCATTATTTTTCATATCATTTAATAAATTTGCATATCTGTTGATCAATGACTTGTTTCTGTTTGTTTTGTGGCTCAGTTGTGGTCATTGCCAGAAGTTGGCCCCTATTTGGGACAAATTGGATGCAAAAATATCTTCTATACAGTCCTCTCGAGTAATAGTCGGTAAAGTTGACTGTACTGAAGAACGGGACTTATGTTCGCGGGAATCGGTTATGGGTTTCCCAACTCTTAAGTTATATAAATCGCGGGAATCAAATGGCATCGAATATGAGGGCGAACGCAATCTCTTGAGTTTAGAGACTTATCTGAGGACACAATTAGGCGATGAAGCCGTCGATGGAACCGACGAACAGTCTATGACCGAAGAAAAGTCGTCGAGTGAAGAGTTGGTGGATTCGCCCAGACCTATCAATGGCATGTATGAACTCAACGACGACAATATCGAAGGGTTTCTCAGTAGAGGTATTCAAATGTCAAACAATTGGTTTGCAATTAATTTGATATTTTGGTGGCACAGGTCGTCACTTTGTGAAGTTCTACGCCCCCTGGTGTGGTCATTGTCAGCTTCTGGCGCCAACTTGGGACCAATTGGCACAAACCTTTCAATTCGACACTTCAGTCAAAATATCTAAAATCGATTGCACCACAAGTCCTATGAGTTGTAAGAATTATGAAATCAAAGGTTATCCCACACTCTTATGGATTGTCGACGGAAAGGTTACCGACAAGTATTCTGGTATTTGGAGCTTCTTTTTGGAATGTCTTATTCAGATGACTAAGTCCTCTCTTTTTTAATATTTTCAGGAAGTCGTTCCCACGAAGACTTCAAACGATTCATAACAGAAAAGAAAAGCGAAGAGACTTTTGAAAAAGTGACTCTCGATTTGAATCTGGATAATGAAGACTATGGACCCCTCACTATAACAGAAGATAATTTCGGCAAAACAGTGAAGAGAGGAGTAACATTTGTTAAATTTTGGGTGCCCTGGTGCAAACACTGCAAGCAACTCAACCCCATTTGGCACACACTGTCCACTAAATTCTTCGGCAATAATGACGTGAAGATTGCGTCTGTCGACTGCGCTCAATATGAAAGCCTTTGCAATAAAGAACAGGTCAGTCAGTCTACAATCGATCCGGAGTTCATTGTTTTAAAATTATGATTTTCTTAACGAACGGACGGTTAGGTCGACGGATATCCGACTCTTTTCTTATATAAAGAAAACAGAAAAGTCGGAGAATTCGAAGGCGACAGAAGTGTTGAGGAGTTGCATGAGTTTGTATTAAAACACTGGTCAGTGCCTCAAAAAGACGAACTCTAATCGAGTCGAGTGATAGCACAACACTTATTGTTCAAAACAACAGACGATTTATCGAATCTTTCACATTTCAACCGACAAATTAACTTAAACTCCCAAACAATTAGTCATTAATTTATTTTTCTTTCTTAAAGACATTCTTTAAAGACTTGAAATTCCAAAAGAAATTTTTAAATAGTTTTTCAAAACAATTGATACCAAATAAATGTTATCATATTTTCATTTATTTATTCTTCTTTTTATTGCCAATAAAATTGTTAATAAATTTTAATTAATTGTTAGTATTTTTCTTGATTTATGGCAATTCGTGTTATTATATTGCTATCAAAATATTAGTTAAAATTTTGAGCTTAAAAATCTTAATCAAACCGTTTGATCACAAAACGCCTGCTTTTTAAATATAGACCCAAAAAGTAATTGTGTTCTCAAAACATGTTTTAATCTGAGCTCTAATCAAAAGGATATCATATTTTAATTAAATCTGTTCAAAATTGTTATTATTTTAAGGATTGCCAGTCTTTTGAGCGACTCTTTACTTGAAATGAAATCTGTCTTATCTTTGCGTTAGAATTGATTGCAGACAAAAATTTAATGAATTTTAATATTTTTTTCCTTATTATATTGGAGTAAATATTAATAATTCAGAAGAAAAAAAAATTAAAAAAAACAATTAATTTTAATATTCAATGGCTTCGATCGATATTTAGTTAATAAGGGGTCAAAAGTAGTCTTCTATTGTGTGAAAACTAGAATAAGTGAGGAATTGCTTCTTAAAATAAATGGTTTATTAATGAATTATATTCTATTCATTGAATCTTCAATTCGGCGAATTAGGTCTGACCTCACGTACAGCCACTCGTCACAAGTGCTTATCAGTAAAATAAATCAAGAATTTTAATACCAGTTTTGTTAAGAAGAAGTTTTCTTTTATTTTAATTCATTTTTCTCTTTGGTTAGAAATCTAATTTTGATTGTATTGTAAAGAATATGCGAACGAAACATGTTTTTTGTGGAACAACTCTTAAACAAATAGACAAATACTCTTTGGACAGGCTATACAAATATGGTTGAATTCAATTTAATAATTTCAAAATTAAAATGGCCAGGATCTTTGAACTTTGAAAATAAAATATTTATTGTGTAAATAACATTGTTGGTTTTGTGAGAGATCATTTTAATGGTTTGTATAAAAAACAGTTGAATTAATTATTAGTTTTTGCGTCACATGAATAATTCACAAGGTTTCATTTCATTATTATTTTTATATCATCTTGACCATTTTTCCATTAGGTTTTTAAGTGTATTAGCCTTAATATTGAACCACTTTTTTAATTCTGTGCTCAAATAAATGATTTATTTCAATATCTAATTGCTAATTGAATTGATAATTTTGAAGCCAAAAGATGATTTGAATTCAAAGGGTCTTCTTTGAGATACTTATTCTGTGCAAAATAATATACAGTGTTTGCGCAGAACTGAAAGGTCAAATGTGCAACTCTTTTGGCTATAACTTTGCTCAATTTGAAAGGTCACGAAAAGTCAAACAATAGAAGGTATGACCGAAGACTCCGGTTTTTTGTTGAGTGTTTGGCACATAATTGACATTTGGATGAGTGAAAGATTGAGTGAAGTAACTTTTCTTCACTGATTTTCATCAGCAAAATGTTTTATAACAAGTTTTTCGTGAAACATATTTGAATGGAAACTCACCCAAATTAACTCAATTTAGATTAAATCGGTTTAAGATTGATCGACAAAATTTACTAGAAAATAACCTTTTTCTCAGCGCACTTAAAATATTAGATATATTTGAGAACATTTTCAAAATTTTTGGAATTTATTTAAATTAATCGTTAAATAAGTCAATTTAAAAGCATAGAAATGATTACACTTTTTTGCTTGATCAATAAATCTTTCAAAGTTCTATATTTACGATTATATTAGTCTAGGTCACACATTTAATTACGTTTTATATTTTGAATTTACTGTTCAATTAAGCGATTATTTCTATTTCAAATGAGTTATGCAAATATAGACCAAAGTTTTTCGTGAATCAATTGAATTAAATTAGATATAAATCATATAATAAACAGATTTATATATTCATTAATTGTTTGGATAAGTCTTAAAACAGAAAACTAGTCGTTAATAATTCAAGTTTTAAATTGAATGGAAATATGAATATTCAGAATATTAAACATTTTTTTGAAACGTTTTATCTTCAATAAAAATGAATTGAATGAATGGCTTAATTCGAAACGAAAAGAACGGTAACTTCCCTTTTGGCCGAATCCCAGTTAGCCGAATACCATATAACCGAAAATTTATATACCGCTTAGTCGAAAAAAAATAAATGTCCCATTTGGCCGAAGGATATTTCAGGGCCGAAAATTTGTAAATATCACGAGGGATATATTACGTGGTGAGAGAATGATTCCTCCCATAAGTAAATATAGTGAATTTTGAGCCTCGATACACAATTCAAAAATAATTAATTAGAAGTGGATTATAACACCTTCATTAAAATTCATTGAAATATATTTCGTCAATTTGAATAAATATTTAAATTATCTGGAAAATTAATTTTTATTTGTAGTAGCTCTATTTTATATTACACAAAATTATACTAAATGTTCCCTTCTGCATTATTTTATATTATGTTTTTCGGTTAGATAGGATGCGGACAACTAGGATTCGGCTAAATGGTATTCGACTAACTGGGATTTAGCTAAACGGGGTGTAACCAAAAGAACGGATCATTAGTTTAATTTACACTAAAAGTCTTCTCAATAAAACCAAGAATAATTTTTGCATGAATTTGTTTTCTGCCTGTCCTCAATGTATAACAAATTTCAGATTCAAATCAATCTTTGCCTAAATTAGTTTTTTGTTTGAAAAATGATTTTGAAGTTAAAGTCAATCATTATTCAGTTTTTTATTGGGTTTTAGTTTTGACGAAAAATTTTTCCATAAATTTGTTTTTGTGTCGAAAATGATCGGCTCTTTAGAAAAGAGATTAATTATTGACTATTAATAAAACGTTTTTCAAATCAAACCTCTTTTACTTGAATTTGATACAAGAGTTGTAGAAAAATGAAGAAAAATAATTTTCCGAAATCTATGAAACAAATTATCGGATAATTTATGCCTTTTAAGGCAATGATATGTTTGATTAAAAGTGCTCTTTTGCTTCTTATTAAACCCATTTAAGCAGGGTCAAAGTCAAATTTCATGCGGGATGCCTATCAAATTAAAATACAGGTTAACCCTTCATGATAGCCAAGGTATATTCTAATAGAGTTTACACTGTACAGATTGGGAAACAGTTTGCTTCTCATACTGGGGGAGATAACCCATTTGACTTATAATTTACAGATTGTAAACCAATATTTGAGACCTCTATTTATAACTATCTCCTTTGAAATCAAAACGATTTGCACTCTGTCTTTTTGAAATCTAGTTTCGGTTAGTTTTTTATAATTGAGTTAGGTAATTGAAAAATTGAGAAAATCGATATATTTTTTACTCATTTCAAATAAGTTTTTAGAAAACTTTGTTTTATCGATTAATAATGAAAGAGTGAAAAACACAATAAATCTTTAAAAACGAGTTTTCACAACCGATTGATTTTATGAAAAAAGTGTAATATTTTATGAACCGAATCGTTAATAGTTTGGAAATTTTTCATACTTGAAAGATCCGTCGGATTCTTGCCATTATTTTGTTACTTTCCATTGTTCTTCCCAACAAAATATTGTTCTTTTGTTTATTTGCTTTTTTCTCTTAAGAAAAAGCGAATACAATTATTCAATTGAGAAGCCGTGAAATTAAAGCCAAGCTCATTTTTCATGAAGCAAAAGCCCGGAGAATAATAACTTACACTTATTTTATTTGTTTGACTGATTTCATTTCTAATGATTCAAAAACTTGAAGTGATTTCTCAATTTATTCATACACAGGAAAGTTGAGGAATGATCAATGATCAAGGTCTCTAAAAAGAGACATACTAATAATGGCTTAACTAGAAAATTAAGCAATTCTATCTTGATATTTACTGATGCTAAATATTCCGGATATCTTTAAGGAAATTTAATCTTAATAATAATGTTAAGCAATCTTGATTTAACGTTTATAGTTATTTCCCTTAGTTTTTTTGCAAAGCTCAATTTTTTATTGAAAAAATAAATTGAAGTCAAGTATTCATTGATTATTCAATTTCTTACTGCAATTTCCTGTTAAATGTGAACCGGAAATACTTATTATAAACATTAAAGTCTACATAAACTTAATATAAGACTAATATAACACACAATTAATTGAGTGAAAAAATCTAATATTTAAAGACAACATTTGGAAACTATGTTAATTGATTTTGAGACTTTAATTGCTCTTTCAGCTGAACTCTATGATATACTTAATAAAGAATCAGTGTAAAAATTATGAAAATGTTTGACTGACACAGGTTATTCAGTCTAATAGTTCACAAATCTTTTGTTTAATTATTATGCAAAAAATATTTCATATAATTTGTGAGAATTTTATGAGTATTTATATAATAAAAAACAAAGTATTCAAATGAAACATAAGGAATGAGTGGTCGGAATAAAAATAATTTGATGAATAATACGATCCACTATTTATTTAAGGTTTTCGTGGTATTCGCAGACTTCAGTGAGTTATTGAAAAATGAATAACTGTCTGAAAAGTGACTAAAAGTTGTAAAACTTTATTTATAACTTTTGTTAAAACAGCACAAAACTGTTCAGAAGCCAAGCGATAGTCGATGACTAACATTGGGAACAGCCATAAAATGTGATTAGAATCTAGAACAAATTTCAATCATATGTGACAAAGGTGTGGAAAGTTTAGTGAAAAGTAGTAAACTTGGAGAATATTCTGTACATATTCCAGTCCTGTTGGAGGGAAGAGAACGTTATTTTTGTATTTTTGTGGAGAATCCAGTATTGATATATCGGAGTATCGGAGTATCGCTACCGGAAACCAGTTATCGAGTGAAGAGCATAACATTGGTCTCTCCATTCTGTGCTCTCTATGTGTGTCTATAGTCTGTGTTTGTGAGTCAAAGCCCTTCTCATCTCATCAGCAGCTCCTCTATGACTGTAAATGCAGTTTACATATGAGTGGAGTCTCTATTGGAGATAGTCTTCAAACACAGAGAGCGACTGAACAGTGCACTGCACAGCACATAGTGATAGACAACACCAACACTTCAGTTGACATCAGTTTTGCCGTTCTCTTTGCAATCCGTTTATTATTATTATTATTAAATAGTTTTTGTTTGTGTCCAGTCGTCAGAGGAGCCAAAGAGGAGCCAAATATTAGGGATTTGTGGGAAAATGCTTTCGTGTATTAAATATGTTGTAGTTTTCTATAACTTTTTATTTTGGTTTCTGGGAGTCGTAATACTGGGTCTTTCAGCGTACTTATGGTGGGACTCGTCCAGCTATTTGGATCTGAGCGAAGTCAGCCAATACTATGTGACCCCTTTCATAGTAATGTTGGTTTTGGGCGCCGTCATGACAATAGTCGGCTTTCTTGGATGTTGTGGTGCTGTGAGGGAGTCGTCGTGTCTTTTGGGAACTTATTTCCTATTCTGCGTGACCATGTGTGTGGCCTGTGGGGCCTCCCTCTTCTGGGCCATACACAACGAGCACATTGTTCGCGACAAGATCAAACGAGACACCCATAAACTGATCCAGTCCAACTATGGAGTCGGACACACCAACGCCACCGAATTGCTGGTCGACCGCATCCAACGCAAGTTTGAGTGCTGCGGCGCCGGCGGACCCGAAGACTGGATCAACTCAAGCTATAACCACAGAAACAACACCTCATTGGAACGGGGCATCGGTTCAATTGATCTGAAGTCAGGCTTCAGAATTCCAAACTCTTGCTGTTATTCTTTGGCCAACAATTGTGACCAAAGTATCCAAAACCTCAAAGACATGGATTCCATCAAATCTCTGATCAGTAATGAGACCATCTTTAAGACTGGATGTCTGGAAAAGTTCGAGGACTTCATAAAAGACAAGTGGCAGTGGATCGTCATCACCGGCTCCTTACTTATCGGCGTACAGGTGTTTGCCCTCATCTTCGCCTGTGTCCTGTGCTGTGCGATATCTCGAGTCGGGGATAAGTAACGACGGCTTTCTCTAAGTTTAGTTATTTTCTAATTTCTCATTCAATTCTATGCTCTTCTCTAAAAACAAAAATTATTTTATAATTGAATTAGGGACGTACTAAAAGTACGTACGCCAAAATTTGACCAAATCTCAGACCTATTCTCCCCCATAATGAGCTGTTCAACACTTGACTAATTAACCCAGTAAAAGTACATACGCTTGGCATTTGTTCATCCTTAAGAAATTGCACAATCCATAACAATTTAGTTCCTTAGACAGGCAATCAGTTACATTCTTAACTATATAAATATTTGAGCTTAACCCATCTCGATTGCGTACGTACCTTTCGTACGCCCCCTTATGAGATATTTGGTGACAATTTTTTTAATCGTATCAAATGAATGACTTAAAGCCTAAAACTAAGACTTCTTTTGTTTGTTTGTTTGTTTAATATATCGAACAAATCTCTCAAAATATCTACTCTTTTATGAAGTGAACTGAAAAAAATTAATTTTAATTTGAATGACAGCAGAGATCACAAGATGTGACAATTTGTGTCTCTTTTTTTGTATTGAATTCAATTCCTGCCAAAAACTCAGTCATATTTTGAAAGACAAACAAAAGGATTTTGGCTTTTTGTTCATAAAAATGGCAAATGTTTTATATGGAAAATACTATACATTTCTGAACAAACATTTGAGACCAAAATGAAAACAACTATTTTCTATGAATTATAGAAATTATAATTAATAGTTGAGTTATCTATTCATTTAAAACTTATCATTCATTGGCTGACAAACATTGATACGCGAAAAGCTAAATATTTGAGAAATTAATGAGCGATACATCTGAACAAACTGTTTGTGTTAAATATTTTTAAAAAACAATTGCATTTAAAAAGGAACGCATAATTATAGAGCACTCGGATGTTGTCTGCGCTGAAAACTCGTCAAATATAGTGTTCATTGACTCAAATGAGAAGTCCTCCTCATAATTGGCACCAAATTAATTTTACTAATTGTTTAAGTTTGGGCCCAATTTTTGTCGTTCAAATTAGACAATATTCCTTACATTTGGTTTTAATTGTCTTTTTTATGATTCATATTCTCTTTTGATTCTTATTCTCCAAATTATTTTGTGCCACAATATAATCAATTGATTGTATTGACTCAAACGCATAAACTAATGTTTCAAAGCATTTCACAAATCATTGTTTTTTGGGCGAATTACTCGAATTACTGGATATCATCTCTTCACTAATTAATTGTTTTTCATCGAATCATTGAATCAAATCAATTGTTTGTGAAACACAAATCAAATGTTTTAAAATGTAAAATATTTTTGTCGATGTACTCGATTCAATTGAAAGTCCCTTCCTCAAAACTGATGAGAAAATTCTTTGGTTTTTCCCTAATTTGTAAAGACTTCTGGTTTTACAAATTATTTGACTGTTTTTGTGTGTGAATCGTGTGAACGGAATTGAAATTTTAAAAAAATTCCAATTTATGTTCCTTTTAATCAATACTATAGTCTATACCCTAACTCCAGATCATAATTAAGTAAATTATTATTTTTTTTGAACTTTAATGAGAGTATAAATCGTTTGAATGTCTTCTATCGATCACTATTTGTGCGAAACATTTGCATAATCTCTGAAACAAAACAAATCCAATTATTGATGCATTCGTTTAATACTTGTATCAAAACATTTTTCGTACGTTTGTATGAATTGTTTTTTAAATATAAAAAAATGAAACAAACAGTCAATTGTACTGAACTTTAATACTGTTGTACTTCTTATGTGGTTTTTCGATATAATTATTACAAATATATAATATATTTAAATGTGAAATTTGAATGTTATTAATAAGACAAAGACGAAGTTATTATGATATGAAGACTATTTAGAGTAAAATCTCATTTACATTACATAACATTTTCTCCTTTTCTCTCATTTTATAAGAGATTTTGACATTAAATATGTACTGAAACTTATTGTTGAATATTATAAACGAATTGAATGGCATTTAATTGTAGTGTTGGTTAAGATTGTGGTTAATCTGAAGATGTTTTTTGCAAAAAATGTTCTAATCATTTTTCCTCAATTGTTCTCATTTTAAAATTTTGTTTCGTTGCAATAATTTGGGCAAAATTTCTATTTTAACTTTCATTCAACGCTCAAAAAGCCAACAAAACGTTATTGAATTGATTGTATTTAAAGAACTCTTTTATCCTATAATCAGACCATTTTTTTGAATGTTATTTACTTTACTTTTTGAAGAAAAGACTGTTATTTGAGTTTATTATTAAATTATATAATAATTACTAAACAAATACTATAATTAAGTGCTTCTGATTGCGACTAAAACTCATTGAAATATTTAACTGTATTTTTAGTCCTCTTTAAATGCTTTGAATTTAATTGAAACGAAGTGATTATATTTATTGTATAATTATTTTTGACACAAGAATTGGTTTTTTGTGTTTGAATGTCTTTGAAATATTTGCCCCCAGTTTTGGTGAAAATAATATCTAATTTTATTTTAATATTAATTGTCTGTAATTTAATTGAATAAAATTCTCTAATAATTTAACGATTATTTCGAACCAATTAATTATTTAATAGAATAAAAGGTCATTTTTGGTACTGCTATAGAGTGCAGAATAGCTAATGTGTTGATCAAAGTGACCATTTGAATAAGAAGTGGGTGCATTACTGTTGATAATTCAAAATTTCACATTAGTATTTATAATTTTTTTTGTTACCAAGTTATTATTTTTAGAAGTTACCATTGGTGTTTCAGCAAGCTTCCATAATGTAAGCATTGAAAAACAGGCTTTTGTCTTGCAAATAGGGGAGTAGGTGTTATTCAATCGGATCCCATGCCTTAAGAATTGTGAAGAAAGAAATATTTGATTTATATTTAGAAAATCTATTGAAATAATAACAAAGAGATAATTCCTTAAAAAGAGAAAACATTCAAAAAATCAATTTTATTCGATTCAATCATTTTTTTCGTTGAAAATTGGGTTAAATTTGAGGAACAACTGATAATTTATATTAAATGGTATTTACAGTGATTTCAATCGATAGCTAACAACAACTTTATTGAATTTATTAACAATTTTATGTTTAATTCTTTTAAAAAATTTGTTTGAATGTAAGACAATCGAAGAGCAAATCAATTCAAGCATTTAGTGGCCGAACACTTGAAAACTGGTCACTAATCGGCTGTTGAGGTTTGGCCATCGATTAGTGGAGTGAATGCATCAGAAATAAAGGAACAAATTTAAGTAAAATAACTAAAACTTATTCTTCAAAAATATGTTATTTTGAACTCAATGTCGAAATATTTCGAAATATAAATAAAAAACAATTTAAAAAAGAACTGAAAGAACAAATGTCTTCAACTGTTGATCACTTGATTAATTTCGCGCATCAGTTCGTCGTCTTCGTCATCAATGGCGTCATTCGAGTCGATATTCTGTGCCGATTCGCCATCGAAAAGGTCGAACTCATCCAAATCGGTGTCAATTGATGTGATTCTATGCTTACGGTTGGCGTCCGTCGAAGAGACGACATTCGACTGATTAGAGGACTCGTCTGCAGTCAGGTTCTGTTCACAATTACTTATATGCTCTTTGTCTTTGTTACAAATATCTTCGTTTTCATTAGTAGTTTGTTGTACTTTAAGAGAAGTGATGGCTATCGGACCCGTTCTTCTGATTTTGACTACAGTCGGGTTCGGATCAGATGAGGCTCTTTTCTGACCCTTTGGTTTTTGGTTTTCTTTGAGTCCACTCTCGTGTTCAGCGCTAGTCTCAGACTTCTTAACCATATCTTCACGTTCTTTGCGTATCTGTTCCAAAGTCTTGACCCCAAAATCAGGAACCACTTCAGATGACATGTTTGATGAGATGCGGTTCAAATAAGAGGCGGACGACGTCGTCGTGTCGTTCCCATTATTAAACTTTTGTCTCTTAATCTTAACTCTGAGGTCTTTGTTTGTCTTCAGCTGTTTTTGTGTCTTCAGTTGTAAGTCGTTTTTAGAGTAAGTATCGAAACACTGGTTGTCGTCAATGAGTGAGTCCTCCTCTCCGTCACAGTTAAACACTTTCTCCATTCGGATCTGTTCTAATGTTTTGATGCCATAGTTTGCGCCCGAATTCTGATTCGCATTACAATTGTACTCATAATTGGTTTGATTTTTGCCCGAAATTGGGTCCGAATTCCTCTCACTTTCATTGTCTGACTCTTCGTCGCAATCGTTCAGTGATATAGAAATGGGTTCGATATTAGCCGAAGACTCGTTAAATGAGGACAGACTCTGATTCAAATAATCGGAGTCATCGAAGAGCTTCATTTTGGAGGCCGAGTCGTCCCCTCTTTTCAATGAGTTAGGGGTCGGAATCATATTTGAGTTGTTGTTTGCACTCAAGTGGTTGTCCCGATTGGTGTTCTGTTGTTTATTATCGTTGTTATCGCCGGAACCGTTGTTCGGAGTACCACTCTGTGCAGAGGTGGCCACTGGCAGAATGAGGCCCTCAGCGCTGGCCATCTGTTCCTCTGCTGAGGGCAGAGTTCGTGGCTTTTTATGTAAGAAAACGCAGTGGGGTTTACGACAACCGATCGGTTGGGTCTCAAACCAACACTGAATCGACGACCGATTGATTCGGGACTCCATATGTCTGTACTTACAGACGGAGGGTCGCAAACACTTGCCATTTTGCCAGTGCGTACACGTGACCTCTGACCCCAATGCTAGCTGACAGTGCCGGAACGGACACTCCTCTCCCTACAGACAATGCAACACAAGTTAATGCCGTTTCAAATATTCACAATATTGACAAAAGACAGAGAAGAGAAGGAAACAAATGAAATGGAAATCCACTAAAAAATGTGGTAAAAACCAAATCAAATGAAATGAAGAATTGGATTAAAAATTGAAAATATGTCTGACTTTAGTGCAGGTCGAGTAGTAGTAGAAATAGCAGTCGTCGCTCTTCTCCATCCCTTTGTCCCTCAGTCTCACTATTAGTAAACTTTTAATTAAAACTTTCGTTAATTTAATTCAATTGAGTCTTGATTTTTGAGTCGACTTTTCTTCGGTTTGTTTTCGTTTTAGTCTTATTTTATTGAATCACAATTTGCGTCAATTCACAGCAAAATATTCAAATACAACGTTATTTATTTTGATGTGTTTTAGTGAATAGCTTTCACTTGTTTTCGTTGAGACCATTTTTTCGGGGTTAAAATGTATTGAATATTATAACCTTGTTTTTGAGTCAAAATAAGTTTCGATTTCAATTGATGTCATCAATTGTATCGATATTTGAATATTTATAGTCAAACCTCTTTATAACTAACAGCAGGTATTTAAAAATATTTGAAAGGGTTTCGGATTTCGATTTTATTTTCTGGTCATTACATGAAAAAAGTAGTAAAAAATGATTGTTGAATGAAAAGTGTGTATACATTAGACCATCAAGTTTTGAAATGCGGTAATTCTGTTGGGAGGCCACAAAAGTTGATTGAAATAGACGCCAGAGATATAATAGAGCAAGAGTTTGATTGTTCCAATCAGATAAAAGACCAGTCTTTTAGTCCAACCGACCTTGCCCATAAACGGATAGATCCATATATTGGCGAAAGTGCCGAATGCGTGCATAAATGCAGTGTATAAGCCATACATTCCTATCAGGACAGTGACTGCATGACCATGGTCAGGTTGCGAGTGATAGGTAATCAAAATCTCCATAACATTCATCAGACCATTCACTGTGTGCTGGGGGTAAAAGTACCAAGAAAGTCAGTTTTTATCAGTTTAAAAACATTTTTATGAAGTGTTACAGTCACGTGATTATACCATTCCGGACAACGATTTCGGACATTAGGGTTACGGACACTGTCCTTATCCAACATATGCAATGTCCAAAAGGACAGACAAACAAACTATTATTCAGTTATTGTTTAGAAATATTTTCTGTCTAAATGATTGATTTAAATACCATAGACAATGGAAAGACGACACAAAAGAAAAAGCTGTCCATCAGTTTTCGCAATTTCTCATATTGTTTGCTCGGGAACATATCTGTCCAAAGACTCAATATATTGAACAAAAAATGAAACACCTTTTTGTTTGAAGAAAGTTTTCAATTAAAATATAAAAGTATTTGAATTAATCATTTAAACAGAATCTGAATGAATACCAAATTCCAATAAGTCTGCAATGAATTGGTATAAAATTTTGTTAATTCAGATGTGATTTGTTTAAAGAAATGAGTAAATTAACCATATATTTGAAATCCCCGATATATGTAGATCGAGGATCAGTCCTGTCATTAATAAATTCCAAGTATATTATGGAGAAGCCGTAGACAACTGTCCCTATCAAATGCAGTCCAATCGAACAAAGCATCCATATTTTGGAACCTAGTCCAATTTGATTAGTGATTAGGCCCTGGGTTTGAATCTGACTCATATTTCAATGAAATCTAAGATGTTTTTCTAAAAATACCGATTTTTTTCAAATCAATATTAAGTGAAATCGCGCGCATTCTTTCTAAAGCTCATCTCTAATGAAATCATCCAGATCATTATGCAGAATAATCATTTATATTAATAGAACTTCTATTAGAATCTATTAGAATTTACCTAAAAATCAGGACTTTTCATAAATTCTCGTATCAATTAAGCAATTATCTTGCACAATGGTAGCAAGCAATAAGCACGCATTGTTTGAATAGTTTTCTTGTTAGATTTCCTAATAATCGACTGAACAAATATATATAACATCGCTAACGATTGGTAACAATTAGTTCTGTTGTAATCAGAGTTCTGATAGGATTGACTAATTTCCTATCTTTTATGCAAAAGCTTTCCTCATCATTGAAATACTTGTTTTGGAAATGAGTGTAGCAAAGTATATGAAACAAGTTTCAATAAACCTGACCTCGAATAAAATGCTTCTAGTGACAATATCTGTGATATTGTTGTCGTTGGTCTTCGCTTCGGATAACTATATTGAAGGTAATGAGCAAACGGGCGATCAGAATGACCTGAGTAAGTTGACAATTGAAAAGGTAGATGTTGACTTGAAACAACAGAAGTGTTTCGGTTTCTATCGGCGTTACTTTCCTCGTCCTCGTCCTTATGGAACAACAAGGATACCAGGTATTATATTCTTTAGTGTCTTATTTTATTTGTAATCATATTTCCGTGTTCTTAACCATTCTTTTCTTTGTTTGATTATCAGGAACAGCCTCTCCGTCCGCCAGATTGGCAGTCGTCAGGAGAAGGAGAAGAAGAATGAGACAAATGAGAAACAGATCACAGATTAAAAGAGGAAATCAAAACCAGAACAGAATCAGAAACAATTCAAATACAAAGAAAGCAACCAATTCTGCAAATAATAAAAATTCAAAAAATAATAAGAAAAATAATGTCAATAGTCAACAGAAAACAAATTCATAGTTGTTTTTAAAATATGTAATCGAAATGAATCTAATTTTAAAACTATCTAGATGAAAATTTAAAATAAAAATTATCAAAATGCAAAATCCGAATTTTATGTTTTAGAATGTAAATAAGCAAAAATAAAAAATCCAAAATTTTAAAATATTTTCTTAAAAATTCATATGAAAAATATATGATTTTTATTTTGGCCAATTTACATTCAAAAACATAAAATAATGCCATATTATGGGGGAATTCTGTATCTGTCAATAATTTTGTATAGCTTTCAAATATCTGGACTTTTAAGCAATTAATTTATGACTTCAATTTGCTGAAATTCAATCTGAACTAGTCTTGCAAATAATCCGAAAACCTAGTCCCTTGCTGCTCCCTTTAGTCAATTTTGCAAGACTAATCTGAACCTCTCACTGTCCTGTTAACTAATTTAATGCTCATAGTCGGAGAGTCTGGTCATTCAGTCTTTTTCGTGCTGACGATGGGAATAGGTTTTTCCCGAAAACAATATTGTTTCACATCTTAATTATGTATTTCAGTAAAAAAATCGCAGTTAGCGATCAAACAAAATAAGTTGCGTAAAAAACTCAAATTGTAAATATTTTTTTACAGTTTTTTAAATGCCATATTTATTTATCATTTTGGATAAAAATCACCAAAGTAGTAAAATTATATTTAAACATTTTGATTTTAGAAGAATAGTCATAACCTTAAAACCATTTAAGCTGTAAAGTTTTAACCTTGTCCAAACGATTCAGCATGCTTGTTTTAGTAGGAACTATGACTTATTTGTTGAAATTCATCAAATAAAAATTACAACTTTGACGCCCTCTAGCGGAAGAATGCACAGGAATTTCAAAAAATGCCCAGTGCAAACAGTGCTTAGAATGACTTCTCCTATCGGAAAATCAAAATTTCGGTTCTAGCCTTTTGGGGCATATTTTCTATGAGCCCGATATTTCTCCTTTTTCTAATCAATCCTACTTTTTTTATATGACAACTGAATAAACTTACCTTGTGCTATATTTATTTGAAAATGGCTTAATTGAGGAGTACATAGATAACATGGAAAGCTCAATGGAAAAACAAATTCGATATAACAAGAATTTGATAAATTCAGGAAATGTTTAAAAACAATTTTCCAGTTGATTTGATTTATCAAAGGAAAGTCAGAATTAGTTTCGCTTGGTTAGTTGTATTATTAATTCTGTGCACCCATTTTCCTAATTCTTATTCTACAAACTTTTTGGAAGATAAATATGAAAACGAAAGGAATCTTTGTGATGAAAATGAGATCAGGAAATTTGACTTAAATGAAAGCATCAATTCTTCTGTCAACCAATTTAAGGATCAAATGCTTTTTGGTCGCATATTTGGCTTCAATAGGAGAAGACGGACCAGAATTGGTCTTTTAATTTATCTGTGTTATTAAAGTATTTTAATTAATTGTGTTTTGCTCAATTAGGAAGAAGAAGGAGATTAGGCGGAAGAAGGAGAGGAATAAACCCAAACAATGGGAATCCCAATATCTATATTTGAAATTATTGTAATAATTGAATTGAATTTAGATTTAAAATTTATTAAAACTGTTGTGAAATACGTCATTTTCATTATCAATTTAAATAAACTGAATGTTTGAAATTCAAGCTTTGAATAGCGACCTAAAATTGTGATAGTTATAAAATAGGAATAACCAAGGTGAGGCTTTAGATGGAAGATCAAATTTTTCCTTCATTCAAATGGCATAAAAATTATTTTAACCGAAATATTTGTGCTATCAAGAAACTTTCAAAAAAGATCTAAAAATGCAAAATAATTAAAAACTTAAACAATGGTTTGCCTCAAACCTAATCCCCACTACATTTAGACCTTTATACTAACCTATTCCTATCTTATCCTATACTAAATTAACCACTAAAAACTTATAAACTTGACATGGGCGACAAAACTACAAAACTATTTACTACATACTTTGTAAATGTAGTGAAAAACACTATTCCTTGTTAAAGAGGTTTTGTCGGGGTAAAAATAGATGTTGGACTTATTTTATATTACTTTTTGATCGGTAATACCAGGGGTCATCACGAGGGCCCCCCTAGACCGAGAATTTTGAAATTTGGCTCCTCTAGACGGGAAACAGGCGAGCGAAGTGAACCGGTAAATATTTGGGAAAATTTAGGGAAATTTAGTAAAAATTTTGGTATTTTGGGTAATGGCGGCTAAAATTTAGACATGTTTGCAAATGGCGAAACGAAAATGCTACTTTGCTCTTTATTAAACCTTCAAACTTGCAAAATAGTCTAATTATAGCCTAATTAAGCTAACTTAAGCTTAAAATCTCCGGAAATAAGCTTCTTTTAGAACAAAATTGCCGCTGATTACGGCTAATGTTCTGGCCGATTTTGGGTCGGAATTTGGCCACCCTAAACCAATTTGGACTCCTCCCCTAGCCAAGGTTCATTTGGCCTACCCTATGGGCCCTAGGGTCTTTCAATTTGTTGATCTTCTGTAGTACTGAATTTCTTACTGATAATTTGAAAGGATGGTAAATTCAATGAATTTATTTTCCGTTTGAATATTCAATAAATTTATTCAATAGTTCTATTTTATTTTTTCCTGGATTAGATCAAAGTATTAATCAAAACGATAATTAAATAAATTATACAAGAGAGGTTTCTTTCCTAAAATTGGGTTTGACTGCCAAAGAAAGCTGTAAATACCCCACAAAGTAATTTTCAAGTAATATATTCCCCAAAAAATTATCGGATAGTCAAAACTCAAAACAATTTTTAGATTTTAGGGTTATTTTTAAAAATTGCTTGGCACTTTTTTGAATTTCTTGAATTTATATTTTACCTTCTTGAATATCCCTAGTGGAAATAAAAGTGTTTGTGATTAGATTGTGAAATTATTTTTGTAAAACAATTTTTTTCAAAAAAAAGTAACAATAAAGACAATTTCTATTTCCTAACTAACTGATATACTTTCCTATTTATTCATTTTATATTTGAACAAGCATAGTTTGTAAATCAGTGTAAATCGAAAATTTCGTAACAAAATAATTGTATTGAAAATAATATTGACTCGAATTTTGTTTTAATTAACATTTCATTTAATAAATTTTAAAAAACAATTGTTTTTTCAGCTGAAAGGGACTCATTAGAAGCCAAGAGAAAAATCGAGTGCTGCAGGGTATAAAAATGAACAAGCGTAAAAAATTCATTCATTCATTCAATAGGCCTCAGTTTGAAATGAAGTATTTCATTGTTTTGTGTCTTTTGCTCATCATTTCAGTGATCAGTTATGCGAATGTAATCCGTTCGGAATCAGGCGATGATTTCAATGATAGCGCCGAAGACATAAAAGTCAGTAATGACAGAGAGATGGCATCTGCAGAACTGCAAGACCAGGCCTGTGGTGGTGGCGGTGGCGGATCAACTCCTGCCACTGGAGGAGATGGTTTTATTATTTTATTTCTTTATAGAAAAATTATTTTAAACAAATTTCTAAATACAGTTGATGTGGATGCGTCCAGAACTGGGGGCAAGAAAGGAGGAAAGAATAAAGGCGCCGCTCGCAAGTCATCAAAGAAGACTTAATTGGCAATCTAATCTAATTGAACCAGGCAAACATTTCCTAAATCTTAGCTGAATAGTAATTATTGATATAAAGTTGAAAACTTCTTTTTGTGATGAAAAAAAAACAGAAAACATTAAATAAAATATCTTTGATTTTAAATTTATTCAAAAATTCAAAACATTTCCATCAAATCATTGCCGAATGAAAATAATATTTTTTCTCCTTCTTCATCTACCTGGCTTATCAAAATATTGATATATGAAGTAAATGTACATCAGGGATGGCCAAAGATAAAAATTTCTAGGAGGAGAGGGGGTCTAGAAAGAGTGTCAGAACTCATTGGGTTTCTGTGACAATTTTTCTGAAGCTAGGTGGTATTTTATTGTAGAGCGCTATCCGTAAAGGCCCTCTATTGCCATCCCTGATGTATATCTGATCTTTTCCCGGGAGGATAACAAAATTGAACAGCATAATACTTGATTCGCGTCATTTGCAAGAATTTGCCAGAAATGCAGATTTTATTGTCAATTCTATGACTAACGTAGAGATAGACCATATATTTATTTTGCTTGAGCAGGGTCATTGAAATAGAAAAACTTAATGTAAGTGATAATTCATAGAATGATTAGAGTTTTTGTCATTAGTCGAGAGAAAGAGTTGTAATCTTAAGCATGGAATAAATGGCAGACATCTACTATAATGGAGGCACTGATGGCTATCGGAAATCCTATCATTTGGTTGACTCGCAGTGAACTAAAAATCATTTTTGTGTCGACACTTCAGTTTAATTTCAAAACATTTCTGAAATATTTATTTATAGATTTCTTTTAAGTAGATGTCAGTTTCGAGACAAAAATCACGTAGATGAATGGAAATGCCCAATTCTAATTATTATTATCCTGCCCCTTATTGTTTTGTTTATGTTTAACGACTTAATTGCTTCAAGAGAAATTTTATCTTCAAATCGAAATTCAATGTTTATTTGCGAATATAAAGGAAATAAATAACAAACAACTCTAAGAAAAGTAAACGAGTAAATAATTAATTTAAATTTGACGGACAGTTAGATTAGGAGGACATTTAAAGATTAAGAAAAGTATATTCAACTAATTCTTTAATGACTTACAAAAATTAATGTTTACGAATAGATTACGAAAGCTTTAATAATTTAATTGAAATTTTCAAATCGTTTCAAAGCAAGAGCATTGAAAAAATGAAAGCCTTGAAGAATGACATAAATTAATTGCAGAAGTAATGCTTAAATGACCTCATATTCGACTGAAAAAGTTGAACGTGAAGAATATGGTGTCCACGTGCTGATCACAAGAATACCTAAACTAGGAGTGTATAAAACCGAGTCTTGCTTCAATTGCTTCATAGAACCAGATTTGTCCTGTGCTAAACTGTGTTGCTTCCAAAATCAGGTTTTGTTGCAGATTTAGAGCACTACCCATTCCCTCATTCCTGCTTATTATCAATTTTGTACAGACTTTGTCGTAGAAGTCATTTTGAAAAGTTATTCTGTGCTCTTGTGCTGTAGTGAATACCAATTGAAGTGTTCATTTGTGTAACCACTTCTTGAATAATTGAACTTTCATTGGAAAAGTCTAATCGTGTAATTGTGAAAGTCTAAAGTTTCAGTCCCTGTTTGTTTGAACATAACTTTGAGTTTGACCATTTTCGCCTTGTTCAGTTGAATATGTGTGCCCATGTCAACTGAAGACAGAACAGTTTCATTATCTTTTCAATCGAGAGCTATTGTTGAAAATTTAACCTCAACTTTGGGCAGTAGATTAGGCAACTGTGGCAATATCTTGGAACTTCAAGTACTCACCCAGAAACATCACGTCCACTGAATTGAGTAAAATAGCCAGATCATCAGCGATCAGTACCCGATTACTATAAGGTATAAACTTTCCATATTTGTCAATGAAATGTTGAATTTTTATATTTCTGTTTTTTCTTCAAATAATAGCTCATTCAAAGCAATCCAAGGATTGTCTACTTCTGGTTGTGTTGAACACATTAAAGACACAAATTATGTCAAAATCGAAGGAAATCGTCGCAAACGACAAGTAATTAATTGAATAAAAGTCTTCACATTTAGAATGAAATTCGACTTATTTTTTGCCAATAATTTTCAGGAAAGACTCGTTTGGCGCTGACAGCAAACAACCGAACAAACACTTGAAGAACGGCTTCACAGTTAGAGAAAATGGTAAAACAGATAAAGACAATAATAAATCGAATCCTTGGGGCCCTCTTTTCAAGAGTCGCGATCATTTCAATCAAATGCATCAGTTCTGAAGAGACCATCAATTGTCCATTAATTGAATCTCAATTATGGAAGAGATTCTAAGATAATATAATATCGCAAATGATTTTAATGTCATTTTCTTATGTCTTCGTCTTTAATCTCAACTCAATATTAATGGTCTTCTCATCGGAAAAATTATTCTTTTAATATATTTATGATTTGTGTTCAAAATATAAATCAATTTTGACTGAAACTAACATTTTTTGTCTTTTAATTTAATTTTGAAAACAATTTATGTAAGAATTTGTTTGTCATATGAAACAATTGATTAAATACTTATATTTATAAATCAAAATATAATTTGAGACCAAATGTGAAACTAATTGAAAGGAAAGGAATTGTGACTTTCATTTGTGTTGTTTCGGCAGATAAGCTAACGGTGCGACTGAAGCCCTTCCGTGTGCACATCTAAATGGGGACTTGCATTTGGACAGACTCTTAATGAGCTTAAGACAATCGGTTAGTTTGAGGGAATCGCCAAAACGAATGGCTCCTCTGCATGCCTTTGTCTGCAGCCGTTCCACTAGTTTTGGTGTCAGTCGGACAGTACTCATATCATGTATTTCATTAGTATTGTCTCCGATTATAATAATGGCTTCTTTTATGATCTCTTTGATTGAGTCGACTTCTAATGAGTCTGAGAGACAATCAGGAATTTGTGTCACACAATAACTGTTATTAAGACTCCGATTAACAGTTCTTCTCTTCAGTTCGATTCCGACAAAAGTTTTGATTTGTGTCTGATATGAATCAAAACTGACCCCCAATTGATGGCAGTCCACAGTTATATCGATTGGCGGCAAAACCGGAACTGTTTTGATGCGTCTATCGTTGTCGTAGACCTGATCGAGGAGTGTTTCATATCTGATCCGTTCGTGGACTGCGTGCTGATCAAAGGCCAGCATAAGTTGACGTTCAACTGCCAAACATACTATAAATTTGCTGTCCATTTGTCCGATCACTCGAAAAGTTTGGTTCGATAGAAGACTTTTGTCTAATTTAACAGAAGTATTGATTTTCATGTGGACGGGGAGACAAAACCCTTGCAGTGTATTAGTTGTCTTAATATTTGTCGAGTTTTGTGTACAGTCTAAGTGTTCGTCAGGACATTCATCGATCGCCTGAGTCTCCCATTGATTATTGTAATCAAATTTTTGATTGATTTCTTTCTTAATATTCTTCTGGTTGTTGGGAACAGTTGTTGCTTTGTCTCTCATCTGATTTATTGCTTTTCTTTCAGATAATTGTCTAAAAAATTGTTTTTGTTTCTGTCTGTGATTTTGTTGACGAAATTCGTCGACCGATTGATAGCTCGAAAAACCGGTTTTCCGATCGATTATTACATATTTTCCCAGACATTTGTCGTAATATTTAATATAATTTCCTTCACTATTATTACTCATTGTTTGCTTTCAAATGATTTGATTATTGGTTTTATTGTTTATTTTCTCATAAATAACTTTTCAAAGATCAGGGATCGAAGCGTTTGTCCTCTTCGTAGCTTTTTTTCAATTGAATCAATTGATTATTCAAGAGTTATATCAAAACTACGTATTATTTTAGAGGAAAAAAGTTTATTTTTAGTTTTTTATTCAATATTTCTATCAATTCTTTACTTAGACTCTGAAAATCCAGTCCTCTTTGATTGCAATCAATGTTTGAATCCATGTTTTGAATATAAATTGAGTTATTAATGGAACTCAAAATTATTTTTTTAAACAAACTTTAGTTGGCATTGAAACTGGATTTCATCGGTTGTTTATCTTTTTGGCAAACTTTCAATACTTTTATTCACTTTTTAAGATGAAATACTTCTGAATTTTGGTGATAATAATCGGCTTTGAATGAAATGTCGGACAACTTATGCATTGAAATACAATAATATAGTGTTATATAAATTTATGACCAAATCATTCAAACTTTTACTAATCAACCATTCAATCATTCAATTATTGAATCATGGAGATCTCATGTGATGCTAAATAAAAACCAGAACTCTTATGCATCAAATACCTGTGCCTTAAAATCAGTGATAATAGTCGTCACATTTAATCAGAAATTTTTAAGCATTAGGCAATACTTGATTTTATGGTCATATGATTGAAACTTTTACTATTTAAAACTTGACTAAACTATTGTCATAATATGATTGAATAGAAAAAGTTTTAATGATTTGATCGTAGTTTGAAATTTATATAATTCACTATTGAGTAATGTTTGAAAATATCTGATTAAATGTGACGACTATTACAGGATTGATCACTGGATTTAAGGCACAGGTATTTCATGCATAAGAGTTCGAGTGTTTTATTTAGCATCACATGAAATCTTCATTTGGTATTCTTGTCATCATTTATGCGGTCGGCGCTCAATAAATAAAAAATTGATTATAATTTTTAATTCATATTCATTGGCTTTTAATTAATTAGTAAAAAAAATTGTAAGATTGTTCATTTACAAACTTGCTGGTGCAAGAACACGACGTCTTTTCTCATGTTATTAATCATACATAATCGGAACCATATATTTATACTTTAGTCATGATAATATAATCTATAATCGCCTTGTTAATATAAATTAGCTGATTGTTTTCATAATTCTGAATAATTTATGGTTCATTGTTTAAAATAATAAATCATTTGGAATCAGATGAACCTTTCAAATTGACTTGATGTAAAAGCCCTAACAGAGCAGAAGAATGTCTGATAAGGTACCAGGGTGGTAATGGAATTCGAAACTCGAAAATTACAACTGTTTTGAGTGAGAATTGGCTTTCAGGTGAATAAATAGTTTTCGGACCATAGAATAAAAGGCTATAATGTGTTCAGTGTTTCCAACACTAATGTATTACAAAAGCAATCGATTAGGAATTGGACTGAACTGAAGCGCGGATACCAACAAAATAGCTGCCAACCAATACTACTGTTCAGCCTCACTAATAAGAGCACAACTTTTTATTTACTCTCCAATTATATACTACTTTCATCAAACATTGAGCAAAAAAGTGAAATAACCCCAAAATGAGCTCAAAATTATCGATCAAATGAACGAAACGAAAATCGATGGAAAGAAAACAAAATGAGATTCATTTAGGAAATAGTGTTTCCAACAGAATTCTGATAACAGGGAAGTATCGCAAAAAATTTTAACATAAAATGAGAGGAGACCTGAAGTTTGGGAGCCAATGTTTGGCCAAAAGCCAACACATATATAGAATATTCAGTGTTCCCAACAATCAATCATTAGTCGGTCGTAACGTCAATGGATTGGTCTCTAATGTGTCCTTTTGTTTGAGTTAAGTACCAGAAGCTGACAGTTTGGCAATCAGTTTAATGTGTCTTAATCTCAACAAATCATAAAAATAATGTCTTTCGGATGTATAGCCCTATTGTAAGCCAATTGTATCACAAATAGTATGCCATTAAAAAGCGTGTCTTATGTAATACATGTCTCACAAACTTATAAACGCCTCAATTGTTTCGTCATTTTTATGACAAACTATGAGAAACTTAATTTTTTATTCAAAACTTAAATAAATCGACTCAAAGACTAAACTTGGTCTTATTTTCATCAATATTTGTAAATGTTTAAGGTCTGAAAAATAATAACATTAAACATAGATTTTTCCCATAAAATCTGAGAGAAACGGAGTTCAACAGAATTTGCTTTTTCTTTAAAATTATTGATTCCATTATAAAATTGAAGGAAATTGAATAAAAAATATTTTAAAAGTTTAAAAAAGATTTTCACTTAATTCAGAAGCTAGCTCTTATTTTTTTTTAAATAAAAGCATTTCTCTTATTTTTTGTTCTTTCCCTTAGTTTTTAATAATTTAATGAATTTAGAAAAATACAAATTCTGTAGAATTAAAACTAAGAAACATTTCTTTTGTTGGAAACTTAATTAAGAAAAATAAAAAATATCTTAAAGAAGGCCTTAATTAAATGCATTTTTAGAATGGAGTACTTTCAGGAGAGAAAGAATATCTAATTAATAAAATTAAATTTCATCCGTTCCTAAGACGGGGATAAAAGTTTTATTATATAAAACAATAGAGAACTTAATTTATTCTTCAGTTTAATATAAGTGTCGAAAAGTAAGCGAATTAGGGTTCAGAATATGCATTAATACTATCTTTGATACAAAATTGTTGAATGTCTTATTGTTTAGGTTAAGAAAATGAGCCAAAAGTATAACATAGATTGTGCAGACAATAAAAGAATAGCTGGCTCCATTTTTATGCTACACTGAAGTCTAATTTATAAATAGCTATACTGGGATTTATTTTTAATCAAAGAAAGAAAATTGATAACTGTTCCAAAGAATATTCCATCGGTACTAGAGCATTGGCAATGGATAGATAAATTTGATTTGAAAAGTAAAACAAAATGAGTCAGGTTTTTTTTGTAAGTCATTTCCTATTATCGCCAAATTTAGAGCTTCCTTGAGTATGAGCTGTTACAAAGTCTAGGCAAGTTTATTGAAGACACGTAGTTGTGAGCCTGCAAAATTTTCTAATTTTGTAGCAATTGTATAGAGTTGGGCTCACATGGAATGGCGTCACATTTTGGTTCGGATTTAGTTCAACATTCAATTGATTGTAGTCTTTATGAAAGGCTAATACAATGGAGTAGTGCTGTCGTCAGCTGTGCGTATGGTTTCGGTCAATGTATGGCTTTACTCATCTATTTTTCTTTTTCGGTAACTTTTTTTGGTGACATTATTAGATGTGGTGAACGCAGAGTCAGACTTTTGACTTAATCTCTTGAAAAATGAGATTCTGCTCCAAAGGCCACGACAAAAGTCTGTCTGTTTTTTATTCTGTTATCAAACATCTCTTTCTATTCTGTTCCCAATTCAATGACATATTTGACCGGAATATATAACTAGAAATTAATCGATTATTGAATTTTCATAAAATGTTGTTGACTTTACAGTTGATAGAAAATACTGTAAAAGTGAAAAATCTATTTCAAGTATTCCATCAGATATTTAATTAGATTTTTGTTTCCCAAAAAGGTTATCAAACTCTAAGGTCTGCTATGTTATGGCTGTGCTTAAGTGTAATTCCTGTGTCAATTCACTGTATTTTATTAGCTCTCGAGCTCTGACAGTGTCGTAGAATTTTGTAAAGAGAAGATCAGATCAAAAGTCCATATTCTGGTGAAACGGTTGGTCAGAATATTCGAGAGAAATTTTTTTCCTAACCATATATAACGAAGTTTCCGAGTATATGATTTCACTTTAACTGTGTTTGATTGATAGATTTGGCTAGATTACTTCTTGTTCTAGAATCTACATACGGACAGCTTTGTAATGAATTCAGATTAACTTAATTATATAATATTTTATGTATCAGTTATGGTGGTTGTTGCTTGCTGATTTTATTTTGTGTATCGATTGTGTTAATTGACCAAAATATTTATTATGAAATACAATGAATGTTTGAAATGACCATTATGTTATTTTTCTAAAATTTTTTGAATACCAATTGATATGCGATCTGTGCTCTGTCTTGTTTCACAGTCCATGTGCAGGATCATGTCCTATGAGATCGTGGGCACTGGCTGGTCCCTGTATCGGAAAAATTTCAAAATTCCAACTTTGGGTTTGTTGGTCCCAAACTCTGTGAGGACTGTGCCACTGTCCGAAAGGAGAATAGTCAGGATAGAGGTCCGGGGTCTCCCTCTGATTGTCCCAATTTTGATATAAATGGGGCTGGATATTAATCGGAACAAAAGGAATCTCTTTCTCTCTCAAAATAAAGGGTTCAGTTCTCGGTTCGTCATTGTTTTGTAGCCACGGGTGATGTAAAATCTGTGAGGCAGTCCACTTGTTTTGGGACACTCCTATTTTCCCACACAAGTCTATTATATTAGGTGTAATCCACTCATCTAGTTCATTTAATCTCAATTTACCGAATCGGCATTTAGAAGCGAAATGTAATGGCTCAGTAAACGATTCCTTTGGGGCCGGGATGCCAGTCGTGTACCATAATAAGTATAACCAGTTTATATCGGACTCGAAACGCGAGCGGTGCGCTCTTGAGTCGGTCAGATCAAGCCGGGCGTTCCCAAAGTCTGTCAATTTAAATGTTGAACTGAGAAATCTGTCCTCAAATGAATTACTTTCATAAAGTCCGTAACGGTAGACAATATTTGCAAGTTTCATGTCCTGATGGGCGACACCATTACTGTGCAAATAGTCGAGCCCTCTGGCTATTTGTGCGAACCAGTGTCTACTAAGATTTAGTGGCAAAATCCACCTGGCTAGATCACTTGCGCCAAATTCTTTGCCAACTTTTTGAGTTTCTGCCTCAGAATATAAATTGTTTAGATCTCCGTCACAGCGCTCAATGATAAGACAGACCACAGAATAAGGAAAGCCAGTTTGTGAGTCGGGTACTCCAAGAATTTCTGCCATGTTGCATATATTCTCATGTCTGAGATACCGAAGTGCGTGCATGTCTGCAAAGGATGCCTCGACACTGGATCGGGTGAGCTCTTCGTGTCGAATCACTTTCATTGCGAATCGAAATCTCATCCATTGCTGTAAATTTTGAACAAAGAATTGAGCGGTTATTTCAAAAACTTTGCCCCAACCACCCTTTCCCAATGGTTTGACTAGTCTAACATCTCTCACCAATTCACTATTCAATGCTTTCCATTGATCTTCGAAGAGTCCTTCCTCCCATTTCTCTGGTTTTCTCTCCCAGTCTTCTCCAATTTCAGGATAGGGCCAGATTTGATCCTTATTAGGTGGTCCCGCAATTGGAAGCAATCTTGTTTCATGTGACTTACCGTTTGGGTCTTTACCCCAAGCCTTTCCAAACGGTGCATAGTCTGGATATTGATCTGGATAACTGCGAACTAAATCCCACTTTTTGTATTCTTCCCTATTGAGTATATGAAAAAGAGGAGGTTTACTCCTTGTCCTCTTTCTCGGAGACATTAGATATCGATTTTACACAAATAACATTCAAATCCTTTCTACAGACTACAGACAACCTGGCTGTTTTTATTATTTTTTTTTTTAGTTTTCATAAACTTTTTCACTTATTGTTGGAATTATTAAACCAATTAGTTTTAGTAATTTTATAAATTAAATGGTTCAGGAAAATTTGGTTTCATGAAGAGTAGTTGACATTGCTGAATTCAAAATTTTAATTATTTTAGTGAAAATAAGTTGGTCAATTTACTTTTCCTATTGATATAAAATTTTTATTCAAGACTTTACTTTTTTTTAAACTGAATATATGAGTATCAAGATAATTGGTCAGCCACTTTGTCTTGTAACTTAATGAACTAAGTTGAATAAAAACTGTTTATCATCAACTTGGAATCTCAAACTGACATTTTTTCTTATTAGACATATAATATATTTTTTGTAAATAAGCCACGAATAAATCAGAGATCATCAAGGGATTCAGACTAAAACCCCCAAGCTCAACTTTTTAGAATCAATATGCCCTGCTCCTTTGATTATCCTTGTTATAAATGGTTAAAGAAATTTTCATAAAAAGCTTAATGTGAGACCCATTTATTCGGATTATGAGTTGTAATTAATTTAATTTTTAGGCCAACAAAATAAATATTAAATGAAAGGGAAAATAATCAAAATTCACGCTTTTTTGAGTTTCCAAAGAAAAGAACATTTTAATCAAAGAAACGTTTATCAAATGAACTCAAAGGGAATGAAACAATTGTTTTGGAAATTGGATATCACAAATAGTTAAGTTTTCATTGATATCTTAAATATAATAAGTTTTGTGAATTCTGAGAAAAAAAATGATCCGAACAAATTAAGGCCATTAAATTTAATGGCTAAATGATTCTTATGAAACTCATGCAAATCTTTTAGCATTTTTTCTTATCCGAAAATACAATTTTTTAAACAATTTTGTAGTTAAGTGAAGCGAAACAAAACTATGAAAATCATTATTTGGTTCTCCGTTTTTTCAGACGACATCACATAAAATGTTTGAATAACTTAAAGGACACTTCATTACAATACGGACACGAATTCAAACAATTTATGTTTGACTAAAGCACTGCTAAGAAGACATTCTTTTTTGAAGTAAAGAATATGAAGAAGAAGTTTACAATCGACTGAATCGGTTTTCATGATTTAGAAAATGTGTCGTTTCGTTACACAACAGTGGGAATTGTGATAAGGAGTCAAACAAATCATTTTAATGGTTTATCTAAACTAACATTAATAATACTTAACTTTTTCTTATATCAAGCAAAATGAGTATTACCAAGAGTACCATGGTTATCAATGAAACTTTTGATAAATCGAGTCAATCAATTTTTAATATGAACATTTTAAAGAATCATTTTATAAATGATATAAAAGATCGATGATAGAAAACTCGCTAATTTTGATCGATATGATCTAGGATATTCAATTTTATGTGCTCTTCTCATGGCAATATGATTACTTTGAGCAAGGTAAGTTATAGATATCTGAATGTTAAATTCAGCATAAAATATGAGATTACAAAGACTTATGCAAACTACCCTTTTCTTTGCTTGTTTTTTATTCTTCAAGTAATTCGAGAATTTTATCTATGTAATATTCCTGGCATGAAATGAAACATTTTGAGCAAAAATGACAATTATTGTTAAAATATAATATTCTCGTGTTATTAGATTTTATGGTACAAAGAAAAGGCAATAACAGTAATAATAAGTCCGATGAATATTATATAACAGCAATTGATATAATTGTTGTTTGCAATTAATTAATGATATGTTCAAACATTTCTCACATTTTTATGTAGTGATAGTCAACAAAATTGTATCCTGTAGAGAATCTTATTAAATTTCTATGGACTAATTTTAACTTTTGAAAATTATCTTGTTATTCAAAAATTTTAATTATTCAAAAAAGAAGATGAAATGCTTAATATATTATTTTTTGATATCTTTATTCTTTTTGTTTTGATACAAGTTTTGTATTACAAATCCTTAGAGAAAAGTTGTGACAATAGATTCTTATCATTAGAAATGTTAGTAAGAAATCATACTTAAGAAAAGTAGTTATGTTTTGTTGTATTTCCTGAAGAGTTCATTTGAGCGAAGTTTTTGTTGAAAATGAAAGTCAAGTAAAAAAACAGTAGTATTTGATTCACAACTCAATAATTCAAAAGATTCGGAGAAAAAATAAAATTTCTGTATTACACAAAACCCATTTTATCTCTGAATTTATCCTTAAATATCATTTCATAGTTGGAAGAGAGGGAGAGAGAGAGAGAGAGAGAGAGAGAGAGAGAGAGAGAGAGAGAGAGAGACCAAAAATTTATTCACTTTTTTAAGCAAAAGATTTTTTATAATAAACCATTTTATATACGATAAAAAATACTTGGGATTTATTGAACAGCAAATTTAGTCTATATCTAGAGAATAATGAGCAAGGCAATCACAGTTTTTGGCATTTAGCTACATTGGTTTGCAAAAGATTATAATGTGTTTTGAAATTTTAATAAAGTGTTTTATTTAAAGAAAAAAAAATCTACCAAATATGATTTGCTATCATTGCTAGCCCATTTCAAGTAATTGACAGTTTTGAAACACACGTGACTGACTCCTGGCTATTCCCCTCTCAGATACATGTTTTACGGTTTCGGTTGAATAAAATGATAAAAGGACTGCTCTTTCATACTATGAATGAAATTTTATTTATTATATGAAAATTTTTTGGGAATATAAATTACAATAATTTGATGGATAGGAAAGCCGTTCATTACAATACATGACACCAACAAATATTCCATGAGTTTGGTCTCCAAAAGCTTTGGTTTGGCACCGAATCCGTTGACGTTCTCACAGTTGACACAAATTAAAAACTTAATGATTCGTTACATTAAAACAAACGATAGGGTGAAGGAAAATCATTTAATAGACTGTGATTTGTTTTATTCAAATATTAGTCTTGAAAAATAATGATTTTATTGAATAATTGCAAATCGGCAATAGATATTTGGTAAAACAGATTAGCTCTCAGGGCATTTTGCTCTCTTTTCAGACCAAAATCAAGGAGAGCAAAGTCTATTAGTTTATTTTGTCTAAATGAAATGAAATGGCTAAAATTGGGCTA
Organism: Euzetes globulus; assembly: GCA_034695525.1. NCBI lineage: Eukaryota > Metazoa > Arthropoda > Arachnida > Sarcoptiformes > Euzetidae > Euzetes > Euzetes globulus. Next base: position 39,943 of record JAQIWP010000025.1, read on the forward strand.
CAATAAGGTAAAATAAAAAATTAGGTAATATTGGCTAAAAATAGCCTAAAATGGCTGATAGCGAGACGTCTGCACAAATCCTAGGGGTTTGTCAACTTTTCAAATCCTATTCCAGGGATTAGTTATGTTTTAAGTCAAAAGATTTTGGACAAAAAATTCTTTCACTCAATACAGTCGAAAATCATATTGAGTGAAGAGATTTTTGGCATCGTTTACAATAAGTCATAAGTTTTTTACTTATAAGTTGGCGAACAATAGGGAAGATAGAGATCAGAGCAAAATAAATCGTTTGCAACAAATTTGTTGAATCAATAAATTTAGGAAAAATGGCAAAAAATATTATATTTTTCTGCTGTTTGTATAAAAGAAATCTTTAGGCCTTTTCATAAAAGTTGGAAAAAAGAATATGTTTTTACTATTTTAGGCCAAAAGTTATTACTTGGGATTTGAAATATCAATAGAATTGAAAAATTCAATCGTTGAAAATGAAATGCAATCATTGTTTTTATATAAAATTCAGATAAATATAATCAAAACAATTTTTAACCACTTCTTTATCGATTCAATTTTTTGTGGTCTGCTTTTAATTAAATTGTTTTTCAAATTTTATTTTCGATCAGAGACGAAAATATCGGATTTTTAAGAGGAAAAATTTAATATGATTTCCATTGAATGCAAAGAAATAAGATTTATTTGCACACAAACACAGGAAATCTAAGGACTCAGTGCTCCGATAGATATTCACTTTTATATCAGTATTGATCTGAAGCGCACAAACATCGCACCAAAAGCCGAGTGCCGTCGAGTGACCGCTACTATAAGTAATGGAATCAATGTTTAAAAATCAATTCGTGATATCTATGGCTAAGGCATAAAACTTTTACAAGTTTTACATTATTTTATTTCCACAGGAATTCCTTGAATTCAAAAACTGCTAAAATTGAAAGAAACATGTTCTTGATCATTTGATAAAGAGAACAATGGCTATTATTCAGGTAAAATTTGTGAGATTTATCTGCAAGTTTGAACTTGGTGACCCCGAATTCAACAGAATGTAAAGCTGGCATAAAAAGGAAAGGCGACTGAACTTACTACTGATTTTGCTCTTAAATAGGATATAAAAAATATTAGACAACAAAAAGAGGACTCAAAGAAAGGAAAAGAGAGGAGAAGTCTTAGCGATCATAACCACAAAAAAAGTGATGGTTTGTTAGGTCTGAATGTCAGTGAAAAATACTGGTCTATTGCCGAATATATTATGTGCTCAGACTTACAGAATGAGAGTCTGTTTTAGTGAGAGTTAGAGCGAGAATAAGAGATGCAGTTCTGCTCTGATGTGTATCCGCTTGCATCGACTCAGAGCAGAACCGCATCGCCGACAATAACACAACTTTTCATATCATCCACAGCACAAACACCGAACGACATGAGACTCGAAAAAATCACTAATTCTTCCCCTTTGACTCGCTTTTAAGGCGCCAAACGTAAGGCCGGTCACAGAAAAGCAAGTCATGTGTCAGAGATTTGTATGTTTTGAATGAAAATTTGTTTCGGCATTAAATCAAAAATTGTGTGACTTTTATGATGTAAGAAGAATAAGAAAGTTATAATTTGCGTGACATTCGTGTATTGGTGGCTAAAAATTATTGCCATTCCTTTCTATCCGAACCTTATATTTGAATTGTAAATTCATTGAGAACTGTATCACAACAAGAAGTCATTCATCACTATATCTGTAGATCAGGGAAGAAGAAAAAGAAGAGCACATCTTCTCAACAGAAACAGTGAATTACATTAGTAGTGAAGATGTGTCCGAAATTGTGCGCAAACTTTTTCATCATAATTATTATTGTCATTGATATTATCATAAGTGCGAGTCGACTGACATCAACCAAAATCAAAGGTAAAGTCAAAGTGTTTTTAACTTGTTTTTGATGATGACTTCCATTGAATTATTTATATATTTCTGATTCATTCGGTTTTGATTGTACTGAAGTCAATCGATTGGTCGGTTGGGTTGGATGATAGCCATGAGTGGCAAAAAATACATATATTCGTATCGATAGACATATTATCTGATGGTGTGTTTGGATGTGTAGATCATTGGACACATGTTTTATTGTGTTGATTATTGGAATGTAAGAATTGAAACGTTTATCTGATGGCCAATCAATGCTCAGACAAATGCATTGAATTCATGATTCACTCGGATTGAGTGTATTTGATATTTGAGATCATTATTAAGTGAATGCCATTTGTTCTCTCCTTTCTCTGTAGAGACCAGTCTTTTGAGTCCATTCCCAAAATAGGCTCTCATTCGCTGAATAACATTCAATACTATTTGACAATCAATAATAGATTTGCTTTTAATTTAAACGAACAGTCATTCAATCAAATTAATTAATAATAAATTTGTTCAACAAATTCAATGCCCTATTCTCTTGACTACAAATACTCTGTCATATAATATACATCTTTTGGTTTTTTTTTCTTTATAAATCTTTTATATAATCTTTTTAATTTTAATAATAGAACTCTAATAAGAAGAAAAAATGTGCTAGATAAAAACATCGAATAAATTTGTTAATACATGAGACAGTGTTAGGTGACATTTGAACAGTGGATGGGAAAAGGTCTACACATTTAGTGGATGTGCGAGAATCTATGCGAATAAATAAATTTGATTACCGTTTTTCGACACTCACTTTTAGCCCGAATCATATTAGGGACAGACGAGACCTTAAGCTATAAAACCGATTCTCGATTAGGCAGACATATATCACTTGTGTATTACTCTAACGTTGTGTAAGTCTATTATGACTTTCAGTGTATATAAGAGTGAGAAGAGTAGGGGAAAGAATATTCTGTATGTAAGGAAAGCCTGAAAAGACATTAAGTCTGTGTTTTTTATTTAAGGGAAGCAAATAATAACATATAGTGTTGGAAATGATGGAAATCATTGTGTTGTGAATGAATGAAACACTGCAATCAAATTAGAGATTTTAAGCACAAATGTGTTGTACACTTATTGGACCCCAAAACCGCACCAAAATGACCATACTTTGCACTCGTGGTCTGTTATTTATTCTCCCGTTCATTCAATTGTATGAATCAAAAGCCACTGATTTTGCGTTAACTTTAGTAATAATAAGAGTCGTGTTTTAACTTTTAAGACTCACATAAGTTTTTCAGTCAAACCTTTAAATTTCATTTGATTCGGTCTAAAGCTGACAAATTTGAAAATATTTTCAGACATTACTCAAGATTTTATACTTTTCTTTCTTTTCTTTTCAAAGCAAAAAGTTCTTAAAAATAAATAGAAATCCTTTTAATGTAATTCTGAATTATATTTTGTTAGCAAAAGGATTCTGGAATTCACGAATCACTCTTAATATAAATTTCTGTGTATTTTTGGGTAATATTTTTAATGCAAAACATGTAAATGTGATTATGAATTATTAATAAGACATTCGACTGAACCTAAACTATCAATAGTTAGTGAATTGAACAGAACCTGACATAAGACATAAGACATAGCAGACACAAACATATCTCACATTAGTTATTACGACAATCGAAGCCATATATCAAATGCCGTCAAATAGTGCACAGAATATCACGTCTGCATTTCATGTGAATTATTGCTATGAAAATAAGGTTAAAATTATTTAACAATTTGTTATAATTATCCGTGAAATTGCCTTTTCCTCACATAATCTTATTAGACTCTTGGTTATTTTATCGAGCTTTCAGTGTGATGGCCAAGCTTACAATTAGTTTTCCAGTTGCTCTTGATTAACCTCAATTAACAGATCCGACTCTTACTCTAATGTTATTTCTTCAATTTACTTCACTCTATTATAGTGGCCATCTTGGTCGTCTAAATGTTTTATCGATTTGGCTTGATACAAAAATTGTATTTTATTTTTGGTTGCATTGGTCGGAACTGAAATAATTCACAATTTAGTGGATGCCCTCTTATTTGTGGCTATGACTGAAAATTCTATTTTTGGATCCTTTCTATTGATTGCCACAAATATTGGGATAATTTTATTTTATTTCGTAAAAAAACAACTGATGTTTAATGTATGCCATTATCAGAGGTTTTATGTCGTCTCGAATCGCATAACTCATTAATTTTGATCAGATTTTAAACCATCGGATGTTTGAGATAATGATTAATAGTTTTCGTCATTTAGTGATACATATTCTAAAAGTAAAATATCATAGAAAGCACTTAAATGTGATTCAATAATTAATTTATTTCCATATCCTTTAGTCTTAAACTCAATCAATAAATTGAATAAATTTTATTAAACAGAAAAGAAAATTAAATTTATTAGAAAAGCAAATTTCGAGTTCAAATATATGAGGAATTAAAATATAAATTTGATTAATAAACAAATTTCTTTTACTTGAATTTCTGATTGTGAACTCAGTCATAAAAAAGAGAAAGACATTCGGCGTTTTAGGGACAGAATATTATGCGAATAGCAAATAGTTTATGTCAATTGAATTATTTAATAAAAGTTGAGATAAATTATTGCAAATATTTACTCCGAATATAATAGGGTTTCGAACCTTTCGATCTTTAACTGAATTAGAAAATAAACTGAAATAACAGTCGACTTATTATTAGTGTTTTCTCTCATTTATTATTCATAAGAAAAATTTCATATACTTTTCTATCCGACTATTTTATCTCCAACTCTAGAATTCAATCTATTTTTTGCCAGTCTTTGGACTCAACACTAATTGATGTTCAAATCGTTTCATACGTTTGAGAAAACATTAGAGTATTTTTGTCATAAGAATTCTATCTTTGAGAGAGAAAAAAGTCAACGAAAAACTGACAATTTTTATTATTGGATTTATTATCTTGTTTTTGATTATTGTGTGGAAAACAGAATTAGATATTATTTTCCAATAAGAATTTGCTTTCAAATAACAAAATTGGCTTTGAGTTAAAAATGGCTAAAATTGTCGCTCTATTAAAAATTGAAAATTTTTAATCATTTGTCAACTTTTGAAATTAGTTTCTTTCGAGAGTTTTCCAACTATTGGCTGCTTTTGAAAGGAAAGCCACAAAACAAAAGCCATTTCACGGCTATGTTGTGAAGAATGTCTGGAAAACGACACTTGTTTTTGACATTTTATGAAAAGTAAAGGAGTTTTAGATGAGAAGAAGAATCACAATAGAAGTATGGATTAGCTCTTCAATAAGGATGACCAAGGGTTTACCTTTTTTTGAAGAACTTGTTCTAGCCGTTCCTTCAGTGAAAATCAGGAAGATTCTTCTTATTTCTACATGTTGAGATTCTAATTTAGTGTTGTGATGTGGGAAAATGTCTTTTAAGGGGAGAAGTGTAATGTCATTGATGTGGTCGATCCTGTTGTTTGCTAAAAGTATTGAAGGCATGAATAAATACACACAAAGACTATTCCCTTTCATTCCACCTTTTATTATGTGAGAAGTTATTTCTGACACTTCAATGCATAGAGAATGTGGTCCATATATTGGGTCCATCAATGCAATGGAGTGTCTTTCCATTGGAACTGTCGATGCTTTTCGTAAATTAATTTCCGACCGAAAAGCTGAGACCGAAAATTATATTTCTGTTAATAATAACTGAATTTTTCTTTTCTTTTCTCATTCCGTTGCATAAGATATTTGGGGACTGGATAAGAGGTCAGACCATTGATAGGCACCGCTGAGCATCTCATTCTGTTAACTGAAGTTTGTTTATGTAAAACTTGATTGACTTTTATCAGACCTGAACTGTGATATCGATTGTCTGTTTTGGTGGCTCTGAAAGACTGGGGACTGACTGACTGAATGATAGTTTCGGTTTAAAGGGATTGCAATTATATAATGCACTGAATTAGAGAAACGAAGAGCTCTTCACGAGATTTAAGCTCTCAATGCCTTTCAGATGTCTTTTCAATGATTTTTGAGAATTCTTTAAATCAGGATTAGCCAAGACCCACGTTGAAGGGGGAGGGGTATTAGGGTAGGGTAAAATGGTGACCTGAAATGGCCATTTCTTCTTAATTAAATAGCGCGCGGTGGAAATTTTCGGGAGGGGTCCTTCAATCCTCAAAACTCAGGGAGGGGAATTTTCAAAATGTTCGAAGACAGGGGAATTGATGTTCACTGTATACCCCCATTGGGTAACTCTGCTTTAAATAGAAATACTCGTCTAACACTGGGAACGGAACTGAAGCTGAAAATAATAAACGATTTTCATTTTAAAAAGGCTTTGATTAATACTTTCAAATATTTGTAGAAAATTTTTCTTCTGATAAAACTTTTGTTCAGAGCATTCACTTCACATCATTCATGAAAGGCATAAAAATTATGAATTTTAACGATTTTTACGCTTTTAGTGCTAATATTGCTATACGTTATAATCAAAACAAAAATTCCTTATCTCTATATTCAAAGCAAATTTTTTGCCATTTTCTCAGAGAATACTATTTATTGATCTGTTTTATGTTAGAATAGTGTCTGCAATGACATAATTGAGATAATTCGCTGATTCTTCGCCTAACAGTGGCGCTAATTATTCAATGTTTATAATTAGTAACACAATTCTCGTCTTTCGTTTTTGTTATTTGAATGTCAATTAAACTGATGACAAACTATTTGCGATGACTTTGAAATGAGTGTCGAAATGCAGGCTTTGCTTAAAAACACTTCAACTTCTTATTTGAATTCTTGTCTGTTATTCTGTGTTCTTCTCTCCAATAACTAACAAATGATAGTCTCTTTAAGTCATTTAAACTGAAACTCATTTGTATTGGTTTTGTTGCAGAAGTGGTATATAAACAGACATTTGATTGAGACTAATATTGATTGCGGAGTCAGTCGCCAGACCTAAGCTCAAAGATGAGCTGTCGGATGAGCTGACCTCAGCTAAAGCCCAGATTATACTGTCTTTTATTTTTATTTATATAAATGATAATATTTATCATTCTATTGAACTGCACTCCAGAACTATCATATAATTAATGCAGCATTAATACTGCTCTTACATAAATATTAAGTATTAAAATAATAAACTCATTAGCCTTTGAATAATGAATTTAATCCAAATTAATAGGTTTTTTGTATTTAAATGAATAATAAGAAGACATCAATTCATTTAATACCATTTTCCTGTTTTTGATTAATTAATTCAACTAATTCATTTTAATGCCAGTTTAGTCATTCAAATATAAAGAATCTGGATAAAAAAATTAAAATCATTTCTCAATTATAATCAAGTTTAAGTTCTAGTTATAGATATAAAATAAAGATGTCAATTGATATACTATCATTTTCACCAAGTTCAAATGAAATAATCAGACATATGATACAATCCACTGATCAGATGTTAGTATAGTTAGTGACAGTGGTTATGGTCAGTATATTTGATTCCTGTTCTGTCATTTGTCTAATTCTGAAATAAAGAAATACTAGAATTTTGTGTCTTTTCGGAAACAAAAGTCGAACAATGAATGGTAACAGTTCTTGTAGTGAAGGCACAGACATATATCCGATTGTTCTCAATTGTGATGCCCACCCATTTCAAACATCGTCAATGAGCTTATAAATCAAAAATAGTCGTTTCCTTGTGCTGACCACTTCTCTTCTTTTCCATTCAATACATGTCTATATCTTTTGGCTGCAATTCGTATCATTAGATTGTTCTTTGAGTCCAAATATGAGCCGCCCTTTTGTTATACTATTCATTAGAATTATATTCAAAGACCGAAAAACACTATCATTTAGTTTAGAGGTTTGCACTCCTTTTCTATCATTCAATGCCTTCTTCTTTCTCTCAAAACAATTCCATTGAAAATGATTTCTTTTTCTGGACATTCAGTTTGTCTTTAATTGTCTTATTCTCGAGCGTCTCATCAAATATATTATATCAGACAAAAAAGGATGTGTTTAGAGCTATCACCAAGGTTGTGACAATGGAACGAATATATACACACAAAATCAATTTACAATTTAGACATAACTTTTAATTAAGAAGATTGCACAAAATGACCTATGAGTGTGAAAAGATTTTTTTAATATATCGAAAGAACTCATCAAACTGAAATCAGAAATATGAAAGTTATTATCATACGACTTGAAGTTTTCTCGCTAGAAGGCAATCAGTGCATCCGTCCATTAAGATATTAAAAAGGTTAGAGAGAAGTCGATTGGTGTTGATTCTAATTCTGTATGCTTAATGGTTTCAGAGTTATGATATATTTTATAAAAAAATATAGAAAATCCTATTTTTAGACGTAATTTGTTGTTTTTAATGTAATTTTTAAGCTGCTTCTTAAAATTATAAATTGATTCATTAAAAATGATAATATAGCTTGTAAATTGATTTTGTGATTATTTTGATTTATTTTTTCCTTTGTCACAACGCTGGCTATTGCTATATTTTAAGTACTTAAACAATTTTGAAACGGAAAAATAATCATGATGGGTGAATTTTGTGAAATCCTCTGGCTATTCCTGCAATGAAGTTAAATTGAAAGCGATAAACATCAACATTCTAAATTTGTTTTGAGTATTTTGTATTCCAGGTTCGCATTCATTGTTATTTTTATTCAGGATTGTTTTCAAAAATATTATTTTTCAATGAATGCATAGATACAGGGATAGATGAAGGCTGTTATAATTTAGGAATGCCGCCGTCCCTTCCATGAGGGCGAGGGGGAGCGAAGCGAGATGGAAATTTTTTTGAATAAATTTTGGGAATTTTTAGTAATGTGGGTCAAAATTTATACACTTTCACATATGACGTCTAAAAATCCGCCATTTTGTTCTCTATGGAATTTAGCTTTAAAACTTTGAAAAAGTCTAATTATAGACTAATTAAGCTAATTTGGGCTTAAAATCACCGGAAATAAGTTTTTTTTTGAGAAGAAAGGTTGTTTACAGCCGTTTTAAACTTCCGAAAAAATGCTAACCCTAGACCACCCTAGGATTTTCATTGGCTATCCCTGCATAAATGTTTTAATTTTATTAAAATATGAATTGAATTCTTCCAAAATTGAATTTTCAATGCAATTGTCTGTTCGCTCAAAAAATTGAATTTTATAAAAACTTATCAGGAATTCTGTAATTGTATTATCGTGTGTATGCTTCCCAAGAATAAATTTTAAGCATGAAATTCACCTGAACAATCAGAGACAATTTGAAATTCCATTCTCGATGTGTCATAAAATTTTATGGTTTAATGAACTCAATCGGAAGATATGACACAAAAATATGAAAATATGAAAACGAATTGCATATCATATATAATACAAAACCGATGTTTTCGAAACCAAACCACATTTGCACGGAATGAAATTGTTTGAGGGATGGCTATCGAGAAGACCTGTTAAATAAAATCAATGCATTATTATTCACTGAATATAATCTGTTGGGAATTCGTTAAAAATAATTGAAGAAATTTTTGATGTAAATTATAGTTATATTGTTATTGAATTGTGTTGAATAAAAATTAGGATTAATGGTGAGAGAGAGAGAGAGAGGGAGAGAGGGAGGGAGGGAGAGAGAGAGAGAGAGAGAGAGAGAGAGAGACCAAGAGTCAGAAGCTGTGGAGGAAAAGATAAAGTTTGGATTTGGGAATTGAGTGAAAGTAAAATCGACGTAAAGTTTGGGATCTCTTTGATTGTTGAGATTTGAACGTCAAGTGAACACCGAATGATGGATTGGGGCTCATTTATCATAGACTAAGCAGTACTGGTTGAGCAACAATGGTCATGTGTCTGTGTGAGCGAGTCGGGCAGCCGAGAGCACTGGCTATGACTGCGTGGCGCCGGCAGAGCACTGGTGAAAATTTTTATTCCTAAAAGTAATATTTCGTTTGTCTATATATATCTCTATATTTATGATTGAATTGAATAGGTTTTCAGCTTTTTGTCAGAAAACCACTTAATTATCACGAAAATATTTTGAAGTACTGACCCCTCCTATTGAGCACAGAATATGACCACAAAGTAAATAAATACATAAAATGAGAGAAAAACAAATTCTGAGCCCAAAACGAATTATTATTAAATAAGTTATAGTTTTGTCTTAAGGAAAGTTTAGGACATTTATAGATTGGTTTCCAGTAGGTATTAGGCTTGGACCAAGAACACCGAATAGCAGGGCTAAATAAATAATAAATGTATGATTTATAGCGACGCAAAGTTAATTAGTTGAGGGTTCAGTGTCTCCTATTATCACAAAGAGCTTATATGTCGACAAAATTGGTTTCATTTGAGAATAAGATCTCAAATATTATAATCAATAGATTTCTGTTTTTCTGCTAATTTATTACTGGAATTATTCAATGGATAGCCAAGGTAACCGGCTTGTATGGGCTGTAGACTAGAAAACCTGGGTAATATTGTTTGGATTTATGATAGCCAGTACTAATATAATGTGTTTGTTTTCGTGACAATTGAGAGATTTTCTGACAAAAGGCAATCAAAGAGAGGGAGAGAATGAGTGCTAAACCACTACCGGCTGTCCAATTCTGACGACAGTACTGTTTGAAAACGAATGACAGAATCACATGTGAATACAAGAGACAAATCAAAGAGTCTGAGCACTGCCTCATTTCTAGATCTATAATAAGAGACCATAGAATAGTTGGTATAAGAGGTGACAGACATGGAGTGATATGAAAGGGCGAACACCAAGAGTATCGTTCGGTACTTTTATAGAGGTTCTGCACATTTTTGTTATTACCGAACGGCCTCTGAATTATTCAATGCACAGAAAAATATACATTTAAATAATGTCGTTTTTGTGCCAGTGCTGGTGGGTATGGGCACAAACAGCACAGAATTATGACGGGCGTGCCTTAGTTTCCGCTGAAAGCCTAACATAAAAGCAGCTGTTGTGCCCTTTTTGTATCAGAAGCACTTTTGAATTGTTAATTGACTTTCTTCTGAGTCACTCAGTCTCAATGTAGTCTATCGGTCATTCTGGCCCGGCATGCCCAAGGCTCCCTACCTGCGGATTACTAGATCGATTCAGTTTACAGAATGGTGCTTGCTAATTTCGCCATTTCACTGGGTAAATTTCCCCACCAAACGGGTTGATACAAGTTTTTTGTTTGCCAAGATTCTAATTTGTCAAGTGGTTAGTCTGGTGGCACCCGTTGGTTGCCTCAGCAGTCAGACAGTCTCACAGCGATAGGTTCCGGAAAAGTCTCGCATTTTTTTTCAAAACAAATTATTGGAAAATCTTAATTAAAACAGAGTTTATGTTTAAAAAAGCCCATAAAGTCAGTCGCAGTTGAGGTTGAGTTGAGGTAATGCACACATCTATTAGTATTTATGACTCTTTTCAACCAAAAAAGACTCTAATGAAAGACCGTCCGTGGCTTTCAAGTGTCGGTACCGCTGACGCCACACAAGAATGTACTCATTGGACACATAACTAACTTCTTCTGAAGCATTGTTTAAAATATGTATACAATCATAATATAGTTGGGATGAATGTTGACGGTCTTTGATCTCGGGGGCGCTCAGTGTAGACACAATTGGCCCGAACACAGACTAGTTAACTTTTTACCAAATATTATGTTTAAATTATAAATCCATTTATTGGTCAAAGAATTCACCGAAATCTGAGGCTATTATTTCACTCTTACGAAATAGACAGGTATGGCTCAGACACAAAGTTATTTTGCCAAGGTGGCTCTGCCAATCCTCTCAAGCACATATTTTAGCTCTCCAATTCAAACAATCATAGCTGTTTGACAAGGTAGTTTAATTTGACATTTCAATTCAGTACTCTTATACCCGTCTTTACCCTGCACAAACCTAGATAAAGCCAATTATCCATAAATCTGTGACAAGTTTCAATTGAAATGCAATTACTTAGAGTTCCCCCTTGGTTGTTGCGGCTGGTGCTTAAAAACGGCAATATTTGGGATAAAAATTATGCTCATATATTGTTTAAGAGTTAAAGAATTTATTTGAAAAAAGCTTTAAAAAATAATATGGGATATTATGAACTTGACCCCGATGACTTCAATCATAATAATTTTCAACTGACTATTATGTGAAAGGCAACAAAATGGCATAAAATGATATTTTTATTATGTTTTCTAAAGAAATAATTCATACAAAGGCTGATCAAAATTCTTTGTCTAATAAGAGATTCGTTTTTCTTTATTTTTCTATTAGTTTTTTATTTGAAAAGTAGAGACAAAAAGAGAATTAAAAAATTGAAAAAGAATTACGATATTTATTCGGTTAATATCCCTGTTGGTGATTGGCGCTCGTCATTTCGGGAATTACCTTGGGATGAATAAAAAGCCAGGTATAATTTATGCTCAGGCTTTTAGCTGAGAGCCGAATCCAATTCTCTTATTTCATATGTGAGATAATATTTGCTATTTTTGTGCACTTTATATGTTTGAGCGCTTTTTTCTAACAGCAATTATTCTGTGCTGTTTGTTATAGATCTAGAATTAAGGCATCGCATAGACCCTTGATTTGTCGCTTTGGCTTCTGGTATATGTTTCAGAGCTCTGTAACAGTTGTTCCATATTTGGACAATCAGTAGTGGTCTGCCTTTCATTCATTATTTGTAATCCTTTCTTGAGTTTTATCCAAAAAAAATAAAACTTCTATTCTTTGGAAAGTATTTTCACAAATCAATTGTCGAAAGTCTGTGATAAAGCATTTATTAATTAAATATCGGACTCGAAAACCGACATTTCCTTCAACTATTAGGAGACTAATATTGATTGTGTGAAAGACATAATTACAATATCTTGATATTGACTGATGTCTCGTTAATATAATTGATAATTGTCTGACTGTTTGTGCCACAAAACCTATTCACAGACCAAAACCAATTATCCCCAGAAATATAGAGAGAATAATATAATTGAATTCATTATAATATATATTCTCTGATCTTATTCTCATACGAATGGCTAACAATTTTTCAATACATATATTTTGGTGATAATAAGAGACACTGACCCCCAACTAATTAACTTTATGCCGCTATTAATCATCGATTTTTGCTTATTTTCGTTCTGTGCTCTTACCTGTTGTGTGTCTGAGCTTTTCCTATCTGTTGAGAGCTTAATCAGTAAATGTCTTAAACATTTCCATTCGGCCGAAAAAAGTCTATATTAAATAGTATTTTATAGAAATATTGCATTTTTCAACCAAAATGTGTTTTTTCGGATTTTATTTATATATTTATTTATTTATTCTTTGAATTTATTTGTTTCGCCTCAATAGTGGTTTTTTTTCGATGATTTGTTGTAAAAATTAAGTGCTTTTTCTGACAACAAATTCAAAATCCAATTGAATTTAATTATAAATATAGAGATAAATAGACGTAAGGTATATCAGTTCAGAAATAAACTGTTAAATCATTTAACACTTCACACAATCGATGATCTCAGAAGTGGTGTTCATAGACTTGTAAGGATCAGATTGTAATCGAAATAAATTGACATTTTATGCAAATTCAGTTTTTTCTTCAATGTTTTGATGAAAATAAATGATTGTTTGCTGTAATCTTTCAAAAATCTCGGATAAAAAACTGTTACAATAGTTGTCCCCGCGATTAGCGCTCGGCTCTTAAAGCCGATTAGGAACTACACTAATAATTGAATTAAACGTCATTACTCTAAATTTCGACATCAGTCTAGTAGATTTAGACGAAAATAGCGATCATTCTTCTCCTCGACTCTTATCCGCCAAATAAATAATTCAAACGATACTTAATTCCATAGATTTGCTGTAATTTTCACTTAAATTCATTAATTTGTTTGCGATCTAAAGTTTTCTTTAATCTCAAGTGAAAAATAACTGAAAACATGAACCAAATCACAGATTTTTTTGTCTTTTAATAAATTACATTAAATATTAGCCTAATTTGTTTTAATGAGCTCTAAATGTTGTGTTGCTATAAATTGTGAACACAGTTTGAAATATAACCTAAATTTTATGGAGAATTGATTCTAAAAATCGGTGAATTAAGAGAGTAAAGTCACTTAGTTTTTGTCGGAATTCATGGCAATTCTGGGAATACGGCAAATAAATTCAGACATTTTCAAAAGAAGCCCTCTTTTCGGGCAACAGAGCACTAAATATCGATATGTTTTATGATTTATTCATTAAAATAAATCAAATGAAACTTTAATATAGAGCACTATTTCAGATCAATCGAAGCGTTTTAGAAATTTTAATCTTTAAAATACTTGTTGAGCTCTACCGTCGAAATAAATTGGGGTTAAATTGAGTTATAAATCGATTTCTCATGTGTTAAAATAATAAATACAATCCATTATTAATATATTCTGTCCGCTGGTGTTATACTCACTAATATTTTGCGTTAATTTAATAATAAGATAAATATTTGTTTTTTGCTTATTTATAAAAATTATTATTATTTTTGTTTTGTTTATCGTTACAAATGAAACCTAAGGTTAAGGCAACGAAAAACCAAAATTCCAGTCAAACAACAGTGAAGTGAAAATTAAAAGAAAAGATTAAAAAAGCAAATAAAAAAAGAAGTCTTAGATTTAATTTATAATAAACGCATGAATTAATCATTGAATAATTTGACCTCAAAATGATTATGCATTCAATTTCGATATATAAAAGAGTTTTAATACATAAAAACAGACTTATTTTATTGAATGTTGAATTGAATTCTGTTCTGAGTTATTATTACTGTATTTTTCATTGAAATTCAAATGTATTTTGGCTTTGAGTCAAGAAATGAGAAAAATAAAAGTCCGAATCTATTATTAATTGATTGCAAAGCAATTAATATGCATTTTATAACTAAAACCTCTGGAAATAAAATGTTAGAAAAAGCGGAATAAAACGTCTTATTTTCTGACTTAATGTTATTACTATTCATAACAAACAAATTAAAGTTTTGAATTGAATTTGCATTCATTTGGTTGGAAAACTTCGACGTTTATTTCTCTCTATCTTATCGACGAAATATAATAAATTGTCAAAATAGTACAATATTTCTGCTGGCTTACTGTTTTTGCCATTACACCGGCTACTGTGCTGTGCGTTTCTCCCTGCAAATGAGATTTTCATATTATCATTACTTAAGTGATTAACATTTATTTTATTTTTTCTTTTTAAATATTACCGAATATTATATACAAATGGAATAAAATTATGCAAAAGTCGAGAGAAAAGAAAATCTTTTAGTGTTTTGGAAGAAGAATTCATTTTCTTATTTATGGTTTGAATTTCTAATAAGTTAATTAAGTTTCATATTTAATGAATATCCAGACTATCGCTGCAATTGATCTAAACATCTGATTCTTTGATCCATAAATTTTTAATGATTTTAAAATAATAAATCGACTCTTCGTTTACCTCTCATTAGATGTGAAGCAAAACAAAACAGTCGTCTGTTTTTCTCCCGGATTCGCACCTTTTCAAGAGAAAGTGGCCCTTAATTGCAATCAGTCTAACGTATGATTGGCGAGAGTCAAAGCCCAGTGTTTATTTCGTTTATGCGTTTGGCTGTGCCGGTGCTCCCATGTGTTGGGCCATTGAGCAAAAACATGTAAAATAAGTGACTGAAACTATTACGGGTCATTCATGCCTAACAATACACAGAGCAAAGGACTGGCATTGGAGCTCAGGTAAATACAACAATATTGGATTTCACTAACACGACTAATACCTTCTCATTTGGAAGGGAAAGGTCTGAACAGTTCTTGAATTATTCAAAACTAACATCCGGTGCCTGTGCTGTGCTGTGCTGTTCCATCTATTTCTATAACTAACACAACTCACTATAGACTATAGTAGTGTTCGTTTCAATGATTACAGACTAAGAGTTGTCACAAAAAGAGAAAGAAAAACATAGAAAACATATACACAACAAAAATAAGAGATCTTAAGACTGAAATCATAAGTTTTTTTGCTGTATTAGTATTATATGTGATCTTAAGGTACTTCTGAAGGCGTTTTCCCTGAAATGCATTCAATAAAAAATCCATTTTGTCGTCCACTAAATCACAGTTATGTCAGATATCAAAGCCTTACATCGATTCTGATCTCTATATTATTCATAGCATTTTGTATGCCTTTTGCGCCAAACCTAACATTAGATTTTGAAGAGAGTTTTCAGTTTTTATATGTGTTTTGCATAATCTTTTACATAATAGGGGACCAGACTTGTGATGAGTGGCATTACCAACAAAAAAATAACACTTAGTTTGTGGCCAACACTTCATTTAAATTTGAGTGAATTTTTATATTTGCGTAATATATATAATATTACTCGACTATTAATAATGAGCTCCGCCTCGCATTTAATACCAGTGCATATTTTGCATAAATTTCGCTTTTAAACTATTTTTTTGTACTTAAAATACATACTGAAAAAGGAGTCTAAGAAATGAATGGATGAATGAAAGACCAACTGTTGAGTGAAATGTAAAATTACTTGAATCTGTAGTCAAACATAAAGTTCAGTTCAAAGCCATGGCTTTGCAAAAAGAAATTATTTAAATCAAAACGAATAACGATTTTATTTTATTGTAGTTTTGAATTTTCCAATTCCATTGTCTGACAGGAAAACCCCTAAAATAATGCTTTTTTGTGGTGAAGTTTGAAACATTTGAAAATCGATTGCCAATCAGTTTGTTATTAAACAGTTTGTTGTATTGGCAGAGAAAATCATTTCTTAACTATTCTTAGTATTAAGTTTAGAATTTTTGGTATTTTTCTGTTCTGTTGAAACAAAAATGAAATCCAATCGTGACTTCAAAATATCTGACATGTGCTGCCAATACAGTATAAGTATATCCATAATTGAAATTTTTAGTTTGGATAAACTGCTCAAGGATAATGTGCTGTGCCCGGGATTACTGAGATAACGTTCTAAGAATTTTGTTGTAAAAATTTCAACAAATATTAATAAATCATAAAATAAAGCACTGGTATATCCATAGACGAAGAAGGACTGCCAACTGTGTCAGCGTAGAAAAATAGGCTCATATTTCTTATTCTTATTTTTGTGCTAACTCATACTCACTCATATTTAACATCAAACACAATGATTTATTTGCAACCTTACAGTCAATAAGCGAAACACAGATCAAAATTAAGGTCTTTTTTGCAACTCTATTGTCCGTTCCTTCCAAATAGGCTTTACATGCGATTTAGTCAAAGGGCTGTTCCCTTATTTCGAGTCTTTAGTTAAGTTAATGTCTTCACAGAAGATATTGTGTGAAATATTTCATCTATTTTTTGAAAGATGCAATTTTCCAAAAAATTAAGAGATAAATGTCTAGAAAGGCAGGGGATAACCAAGTTTCACGACCTGGTGGGGGATAGGGTTGTTGACTGATAGGCGTATTCGGTGATCAATTCTATTTAAAAGGCCTCCTGTAGACAAAATCTGGAAAAGCCCTAGGTATAATTACTCTTGGCCTGTCAACCCCTCGAAAATTGTCTGAGTCTCACTTAACTCATCCATTATGTTTTACACTAATTTCCTGTTCAGTTGATGATGAATAAGGCCAGTCTCACAAAGCGCTTCTGTCTACCCAGATAATTTTCGTTTCAACTATTCTATTATCTCAGTTTCACTTTTTCCTTCAATAGGCTTATAGTTTTGAAAACAAAACTTTTTTTATGCATTATTTTGGAAGAGATGTCATTGCTGTCAGAAAAGGCAAAGTTTAAAAAAATAGCAACGGATATAACATCTCTCACGCAAACCAAATGTTAAGACACTCTAATTTACTAATGAAATGTTGCATTTCTGACGGTTTTATGCAACAAAAACAAATTTTTCCTTGCCTTTTGCCTTTTGCCTAGAAGACTCGAATTCAGTTCTGTCTGTTTTCGTTTTATCTCTTTTCTCACAACTCTTCAGTGATTATCAAATCAATCAGTTTTTCAGAAACTTTTCCATAAGTTTTGGCAGAAAATAAGTTTTTAAAACTCGATATTATTTTTCATGAATACACTGTTTATATAAGTCATGAATTTTTATTTGAAAAATGCTTTCATTTGGAAAATTTCTCGGAGAGAGAGAGAGAGAGAAAGGGAGAGAGAGAGGAG
>JAQIWP010000026.1:0-57426 GCA_034695525.1 Euzetes globulus
CTTTCATCTGTCCGGTGCTTTTTGAAAACTGGTTCGTTATAGATATAAGAATTGTCGGCCAAATCTTCCTTCTGTTTTCTCTTCTCGCGAATGGTTTTGGCCATCAGTTCCCTCCTTTCAACAGTCAGATTGCAGAGACGGCACACACAGTCTTTGTAGGGACACTTACGCTTATGTCCTAAAGTCCAAAAATAAGACAAAATTAGGTTTATTGAGTAATATACTATATGGGAAATCGGACTAGAATTCATTCTTAGCTATCAGATATAATTGTGTTGTGAGAAAACTAAGAGTTCTTGTTGAGTACAAAATAAGGTGAATCGATTCATTTAACCGAACAATCATTTAACTGAGCAATGATTATAGATAGTATATACTAGAAAAATTAAGTTCATTTATTTGATTACATGTAATTTAAAATTTTGATACTCTTAACAATAGCTTAAAGTATCTTTCATGTCTAACCAATTAAATTATGGCTGAAATATAAGAATTACTGCCAGAAAAAGCAAAATTCTTAAAATACCATTGTCAATTGTCATTATATAAGATTTTTGCATAATTTTATGGGAATTTAATTTAAGTGAAATAACTAAACCAAAAAAGGATGAAACTATTCTGGGTTAAAAATGGAATGCAAGAGCGCCATGTTACGTTATGTAGAAAGTAAGAACAGAATGTAGAATACCTTTAACAGCGACTGGTTCACGTATGTGGTTGGCACACCTCGCGCACTTGGGATTCCTCTTGCCTGGTCTGGTTTGTTCCGAATCATTTAAGTCATTATCTCCATTTTTGGAGTCATCTTCAAGCTGGTCATGCGTATTGACAATTATTAGATCAGAATTGATACTAATTTGATCCTCAAATTTGTCAAATCTATTATCACTCAGATCTAAGACCTCAGACCTGTCTTTAGAGTGATCCGAATCGGTGACAACTCGAAGATTATTTTTCTTCCAGTGATAACTCATTTCGTCTGACGGATTGAGTGATGTCTTTGAATGATGTTTTTTAATCTAACGAAGAATGAAAGGAAAACTTTTACTTTAAATAATAAAAGAGTTCTGTTTGAAAGGATGATCCAAAAACTGGTCAAAAGTTTCATTGAATAAGGGGTGACTTTGCGCACATCATGTGCTACTACGCCGCACAACACCGCTACTGTTAGCAACATTTGTAACCATTACTATTTAATGGTAGAACTTATGCTGTTCTCTGGAGATTCCAAAAGCAGTTTTTCCAAGCCTTTAGATTTTGCCATATTTTAAAATATAGAACTCTGGGTCTTATTTGAAATTAGATAAAAGTCCATTTTTTAAAACCTTTTAGATTGAGTTATATATATATACATGATGGAACAGTGGAGTCGACCGAGGCTCAATTATTAAGTGCTAACATTTTATTGGTTGATTCTAAACATCATTTGAATCCAAAAATTATCAAATAAGTCAATATAGAAGTTGCAAGTGAGATATTAGCTATTTATATCTAAATCAACTGTACTTACATTGATTTTTACATGTTATAAATTGTATTATTTTTAACCAGGATATAATTGATTTTTTTTTTATTTAAGACGTATTTTTATCAACTGAAAAAACCTTGTTTAAAAACTTTGATTTTTCTGTACTTAATTAAACAATTTTAATAAAAAATAAAAAATATTTGCTTGGGTTTTTATTTTCAATAGTATTTTTTACAATTTTCCCCCTTGCTAATTAGTGTTTCAAATGTTTTTGTGAAAAACCATGTATTTGTCATACAGTAAAACTTTATTTATTAATCATGCGACATTCTTGCTAAAACATCAGATTATTTGGGCACATATCAAATTTGATTTTATCCAGATATGGCCAATCAAAATTTTTTCAGGGGGTATGCAGGGGTTCCAGAATCGCTAAGGTGTATTGGAGACATTTTTCCGGAAGCTAAAATCAACCGAAAACGCTCATTAGTGGCCATTTTCTTCTAAAATAAGCTTATTTCGATTTTAAAAATAAATTAGCTTAATTAGGCTGTTTTTCAAGTTTGAATCATTAATTTATTAAAATGAAGAACAAAATGGCGGATTGTCGGCCATAATTTGCAAAAATGTATAATGTTTAGCCGACATTAACAAAATTTCATAAGTTTTCCCAAATATTTGCCGGTTTGCTTCGCTTGCCGGGACCACAAAGGGGGTATTTTCATTTTACCGGGTGAAACGAAATATCCCGTTCCCTATTGGACATCTCTGATTTTATCACTTATTAAATATATTGAATATAAAGGGGAAAATATTGACAATTATTTTATTTGTGGACTATTGCAATAGTATTACATTTAAAGATATTTTAGGTACTCAGATGTGTATATACTTAACAAATCAAAGCGACAGTAATTAACTAATTAATTATTTGGGACAATTTGGGAGCTTTAATGTTATAAAAGTTCATTTAATCCTTTCTACCTATAAATACATTACTACATTATGCCTAAAAACTAATGGTTTACCCTGTATATGCGGAAAGATGAGTGTAATGCGGAAAAGTGGGAAATATTCTGCATAATTTTATAATTAACATCAAGAGTTTAATTTGTATAATATGATTCATATAACTGTAAAGGGTTTCTAAATTGTTTGGTCAAACTATTTAATAATTAACTCATAACCAAAAAAAATCGTCTATTCATAAGTCCATTAACAGAGAAATATATTACAAATATGAATTTCAGGCTCCAAACACACAATTTAACCGAATTTACAACAGAATAGTGTTTGTCAAAGGTTTCGGTGATTTCAATTAAATTTAGTATAAATAATGTAAGCCTTTGACAAACACTATTCTGTTGTAAAATCGGTTAAATTGTGTGACTGTCTGAAAAGGAACTTATAAATCATAGTATAAACATTAAGTTCCTGGTCTAAATTATTATTAGTGTTGGGAAAAATGTTTTTATTTTCAATCAATCGTTTCGCGAGCCGAGAGTTTTGACCATTAGTTCAGACTAAAGGTGAACAATAGATCGATTATGAATACTGGATCGAAACCGCAATTTAATATTGAAGTCAGACATTTATGTGCAAAAAATAGTTAATTAATTGTGAGCACAAGGGAGGGGATATTGTCCAAAATGTTAATTTTTTAGGAAAGTGTAGTAAAATAATCAAGTTTGCAATGTAAGATGGAAATTTGTTTAATTAGCTCATTTTGAAAATGCTAGACATAACTAATTTTTTATACATGTTTCTAGGCTAACTATCTTAGAATAATAGATAAAATTGCCAATTTTTGGCTCTCATTAGTGCAAATTTATTTTTTTCCCTTCATTGATGTTTTTAATTTTCGAGTTGGGTTAGTATTTTGATTGTAAATCAGTCGGATTCTAGTTAATACGAATTCATCGCTCTTGCTCAATATTTGTCAAACATTGTCAAACAATTTCGGTTTCAAAATAGAAACTTTTTCCAAACACTAATCATTATGTTAAGTATTTAATAGATAACATTTATTTAACAAAATTCCAGTAAATATGTTTAAACATTTTAAAAATGAACCTTGCCGAAACTAATCAATAAAGCTTTATAAAATTATAACTTATAAGTTTCTCAGTGTTGACCAAGGTTAATTTTATTCAGCCATACAATTAGTGGTCAATTTATACCAGAGATTGCTAATAGGGGGCTGTATTTCACTTCTCCCCCGCAGCTCCGGGGAGTGAAGTGAGTCGGTTTTTTGGGTAAATATAGATTTTTGTTTATAATGTCGGCCAAAAATCAGACATTTCTACAAATAACTGCCTAAAATCCTTCATTCCGTTCTTTATTTTAAGGAATTTAGCCTTTATACTTGCAGAATAGCCTAATTAAAGCATAATTTAGGCTTAAAAATACTGGAAATAACCTTATTTAATGAGAAAATAGTCATCGATGAATTTACATCAAATCACTTGATTCTTATGGCGTAAAAAAGGTGATAAATTGTATAAAATTTTAATTAAATTCTCAATACATGTCTATATCTATATATAAGATATATAAGTTTGAAAAGTATAGAGAAATATAAAAATGTATTTAAAGAACAAAAAATAATCTGATTGATTTTTTATTTAAAAATTAAGGAACTAGAATTACCTTGATAGTAAACATTGAAGTATAAGGATTGAAATAGTTTTAAAATTAAAAGTGATCGTTTAACCCATTCAATAGAACTCAATATAAATTATAGAACTAATTAAAGGCAAGAACATTTGATGTAATTAAATCATTAAACTAAAGACTTATTAAACATTTAATTATTTAATTAAATAAATAATGGCTGATATTTTTATTAAAAAAAATGATGTGAATTTGATTTTCATTACCTGATTCATCAAATGCTGAAATTGAATGCAGTTTGAAAGTGAAAAGCATAAGTCTGCAGACTCAGTTTTCTAGTCACTCACTATTAACAGTGTTGAAAAATAGATAGACAGTTAACTTTAAAATCGAATTAAACACTTTCTTTTCCTTTATTGTCTATGGGAATTAATTAAAGTGTTAGTGAGGAAAAAATTAGTTTCATATTCATTCAGTGGTGTTAAAAGGGGTAAAACCATTTGAATTTTAGAACTTGAAAGTATCTTTGTAATTATAAGTGCTGAACTATACACTTTATTACCTTGTTATAAATAAATACTTGCATAGTGCCTTGTTGATAAAAATTCTGAATTTTAAAATATATTCAGTTTTTTAGGAAGTTAATGGGTTAGTTTCAAACTTCATCGACGAGTAATATAATCGACAAAAAAAATGAATAAATCCTTTTCACGAATAGTAATTGAGTTGAAGTTAATTAAAAATGAGTGCAATTCTACTAAATATGCAAAATAGAAGTTCTATTATCTTAGTTGTTTAAGTTTTTCATTAAATTATAGAAAACAGTAATTCATTATTCATTTAAAACGGAAATAATAATAAAAGTTTTGTCAAATCTCTATATTTAAATGCAAATAATGCGTCAGTTTTTAAAAGCGATTCAAACCATTAATGCAAATGCAAATCAAGTATTTACTGAATGTCTCAGTTCTTGAAGGCTCTGATTTCTTATATTCTGTATTATTATTTCTATTTTATACAATTTTTACTTATCATCATTATATTTAAAGAAACTGAAGGGACAGTCAGCTTATTCAAGGCTAAACTGTTTATCACTTTGTAAATGTCTGACAAAATAACCACAAACACATACAGTTATATACATATTGTTTAACCAATTTCCCACTGATCTAAAACTTAGCATGCTGTTATTTATTATTTAAACTATTTTTACTATCGATTAGTTAAAAAACTATGGATTTTATTTAACTATTACTGAAAAGTCATTTTTCTCGGCTAAAAATATGTTCGCTTCGCACGAAATCTACCGTTAAATTAAATATCAAGAATATTCAAAAAATGAATACATACCTATATTTTGGAACAATGTAATTATGATTCCACATACAAGAACTTAGAATAATTTATTGGTGAAATATCCATATATCTTGTAAGCTTTTCATCATTGATTTTGTTGAATATCAAGGCAATGAATGATTTCATTAGCTGTGAAGACTTTATTCCTCGATAATCAACTTTTTTTTTGTTCGAAAAAGAAACAAAAATAATCTTGTTTACGTCACGGAACATTAGGTCAACAGTTTCTGTGTGAAGCTGAAAGTCTGTGCTGAAAACTACCATTTTTGCATTGCTTCCTGAAGTCGGCCCTGAAAGCTGAATAACAGCCATGAAATTGATTAGATTTGAATCTCTTCAGTGAAAAAAGTTGTTTGCATTGAAGAGTTGTTTCAATTACATTATGAATCAGAATAAATAGGGAAAGCATTTCTGGTTTTCGCGAGTTTTTATTTTTCCATTCATACAAATGCCGTTTGAGTCGCAAATTTACATTTTTGGCACTTTTGCCAGAAAATTTAAATTTGTTTCTGAATTCAATATTTGTTTATCACTAGTTTTCAGTGTTTTTCCTCAAAAGATATGAAACTTTTTAATTCAATCAGTTTTTATGTCATTTGACTATAAATCTGAGAAAATTTGTCATTAGATAAAGTCAGTTAAAATAAAAATAGCATTTATATCTTTCAGGTTTTTTTTATTCATTTATTACCCAATTATCATGGTGCTTCTTCGAACCCTAATAGTAGTGGTTAAGAAAAGGATTATAAAAACTGAGCAAGCGGTTAGTAAAATAATGTTTTTCAAATAAGGAACAAACCAGAAAACTTGATCTTTTAAAACTGAACCTGAACTATTATACGTATTTGATTATTTGCAATAAGTAAAAGGGTTAAAATTGAAATTTTATTTAAATGTATGAAATTGTATTATTAATTACATATAATATTTTTAATATTTTAATATTATTTTTAATAGCTTCTTTTTTCGAATAAATATTTATATTTTCCAAACATTTCAATGAAATTCATATCAATTTTCAAACGTTTTATAAATCATTTTCAATGAAATTAGTTTTAAGAAACACTAAAATAGTTTTATGTTTACTAAGAATAAGACAAGAATTGCAATCAGTTTATAGGGGCGACAAGAAGACAAAGAGTGGGCACTTCCTTTGACTGTAGTCTTCAATGTGAGAGTTGGAGTGGTGATGTTCTCTTCACCACTGCGGACATTGGCCACTTGGGTCATCGATCCGGCTGCTTGCTCTGGAACTTGAATTGGTATGGCATCAGTTGTGTCGGTCACTTGAGCCGATTGTGAGGGTGGGGCACAGTTACGAAGTTTTCTGTCAATTTTGTCGCAATCGAGAAACTTAGAGACCGGAAGGTTATAACAGCTCTGCTTCTGATTCGACAGATTCGACAAATCGAATAAAATGGAACAATACACTGACCCCTGAAAGAAGACCAACTGTTTACTCCCCATAAGAGTCAGCGCCGCCGTTATATTCGCCGCCACCGGAAGAACGGGAATTCCGAACTTTTTTAGCTCTTTTCCGATATCTGTAACAACGGGTTTGTCGAACTCTGATCCCAACTCAAAATTATAGCCCAGAACTGTTCCGTCGGCAAAAATGAATTTACTTTTAGCACTGTTTGGGTCAAAGAATGCGGCCCTCATTCTAGTCGGCTAAAGAAAGCACAACCCATTCAGTCATATAATGGAAATGTTAGATCAGTTACCATCAATCGTTTGCCCTCATCATCAGCGATGCCCATTTTGGACTGAAGTCCTTTTACTGGCAAATAGATGAGGTCTCCCCACTCGACCTGATAGGGACGAAGGTTTCTGAATGTATAGAAATTTCCATTGGAGAAAATAATGCTGGCCCCAGTGAACTCGGTCACACTCTCATGCACTTCTATAGTAACGGCCGCATCGACTGGTCCTTCCATTCCTTCAAAAATCTCGCTGATAGAACAGGGTCCCGACAAGGAATTGGGTTGACTGTTGGGAGACAGGTTTAGAAACCAGACTTTTCTTTCTTGAAATATAACAATTGTTCCGTTCTGTAGTTGTGTTATGGCGTCCGGAATAATAGATTCACACATTTTGTCGCTCCTGACTATTGAACAGATTCTCAAAATTAATAGTAATTTGATGAACAAAACGAAACACATCTTCGAAATTTTTGGTTCAATATTTGTTTGAAGAAAAACTATTTTATATTCTAATTCTTAGTTTAAATGGAAATCACGCGCGTCGTATAAAATTTTTGATTAAAGGAAAGCAAATGTTTGTGATTTAAAAGTCAAGTTAAAAACAATTAAATTAAATTAATTGATAAATATTTTTTACAAACAAATTAACAGAAGAATAAGAATCAAAATCAAAATAAGATGTCTTCTAATCAGCGATTGTTGCTGTTTAATGGAAAACTCATACTAGCATGTATTATATTATCCATGTCATAGATTCCATTAGGAGGACATTAATTAGTTTCATTCAAGATAACTTTTAATACTTGGAAACTTTCATTTGACGTAAATTTAAACAATTAGATATAATTATTGAATGAAACGGTTTAAAATGTTGTCTCGAAACAAATGGAGAAACCAAAACCTATTTATTGATTGATTCAAATTTAAAAATTAGAAAACTAGCTATAAATCGGTTAAATTGATTGAATATTAAATATCTTAAGAATCTGAAGACAGTGTGAAAGAACAGTTTAATAGATAGATATTTTGAGATATTCACAGCAATGTCTAAGACTGGATCTAAGACTGGATCTGATGATAAGAAGACTAAATCCCCGGAGGCGGGTATGAATGCCAGCCGGAGTCCTTCAATTGAGTCAACGGCATCGGTATCATCGGGAACAAG
This sequence comes from Euzetes globulus, assembly GCA_034695525.1. Classification (NCBI taxonomy): domain Eukaryota; kingdom Metazoa; phylum Arthropoda; class Arachnida; order Sarcoptiformes; family Euzetidae; genus Euzetes; species Euzetes globulus. Next base: position 8,306 of record JAQIWP010000026.1, read on the forward strand.
CGGTCGGTTCACTTCTGGAAAGGGCGAATTACCCGATCCAAATACGATCACTACTTATGGACAGAATATGCACGACACCGTCTGTGTTCTGGTCTGGTGCAGTCAACATAAGAAGGTGGCGCTCTCCAAGATAGACGATAAAAAGGGTCTCTATTTTCCATTGGCGCCAATCAGAAGAGGACAGACATGGCATGAGGCGCTTAACCCGCGATTGAAAGAAATTCTGAAGACAGCTGAAAACAACAGTCGTGTTAAGCCATATCTCGGACACACACCCGTCAAATTGATTCATGTGTTTAGGGTTCAGATCCCTATCTTTTGTGACTTCATTTGTCGGATCATATTTTTTACAGAATTAACTTATGATCCGAAGTATTCGACTAATTGTTGTACTGATTCCAAACTCATTAATTGGGTTTTAGCCGACGACTTAATCAAACAACGGGTGCAACAGCTTTGGGGTCCGGAACCCGAATTGTTTGTCGAAAGTCTTATGAATAGCCGTATCGAAGACCTCGGAACTTGCATTGAATTTGGTTTGAAGGATGTGCTCCAATACTCGGCTAAGGAGCGCCCTAAAGTATTTCAGGACGAAATGGTGAAAGGAGCAGGGTTCACTGACAACGACATTTACAAACTGTGGGGAGACTTCTTTCAGCAGACATTTCCGTCACAATATATGAATTTCTATTCGTTTGAAAACTACTTAAGCAGATTAGGTGTTCCTGAACTAAGTCCTGGTATAGCACTGACTCCTAAGAGCTTATATCGTGCCTTCTGTTATAGTGGTCGTCCATTCCTGTCGTTCCACGAAATACTGTTGGGGTTGTGCGCCTTGGATAAGGCCATTACTCACGGCGGTCGCATTGGAGAGATCCGCAGCGCTTATATCTTTCGGTATTACAACGAAACTGGAGATAAAAAGTCTTTGAATTTGGATGACATTAAGCTCATAGCCAGAGATATGATCAGAATTCGCTCCGAGCAGTTGGATGAGTCGAAAGTAGAGACAGAAGCGCGACAGATGTGTACCACCATTTGTGGCTCTGAACAACAGAGACCCAGAATCGATGAAAAAACGTTCGTCAGAAGTATTGGTGAGCGACGACTGCGGGGCACAGCTGTTCTCTTCCGATCCGCCGCATCTCCTGTACAACAAATTCGAACAAAACGCGTTTATGAGTCCATCCAATTGTATCAGATGACAGCCATTGATGCCAAGGCACAGAAGCTTGCCGGCACCTGCCAACGGTGTAGACAGAAAAAGTACGCTCTGGCCCTTCACACCGTCCGCCTGTCTAAAGATGGACTTATTATCGATCCACAAGAAAATAAGGGTCAGACAGACACTCACAAAAAGTCGAAATCCATGCGCCGAATGTCAGAAAAGGTGTTTTCGGCCTCTGCCGCCAACTTTCTATTGGATGTGTTGCGCAACTTTGCCTATTCAGGAGCAGTGGCCGGTCTGAACGTATCTCAGGACAGAAATCGTCAATCAAATAATAAATCGGTGGCAGATGTTTGGGTCAACAAAAGCAATCGCTTAACACTAGTCGACAAAATTTTAAGTCTCTGTACGCAATGCGAACAAATCTTCAGAAAAGAGCCCCGAATGGTTAGAGTCCCTTCACCAGTGTTCGTCTTGGGAGACATTCACGGCAACCTTCACGACCTTATGATTTATGAGAGATACCTCTGGAAGACAGGTCCTACATGTCTGGCATCTTGTTTTCTGTTTTTGGGTGATTATGTGGACAGAGGGGACTACGGCATTGAGTGCATCCTTTATCTGCTGTCAAATAAAGCCTTAGCGCCTGAAAAGTTCTGGCTTTTGAGAGGTAACCACGAGCTGAGACCAGTGCAGGCTACTTTCACTTTTAAGACCGAGTGCGTAGACAAGTTTGGTTCGAAGGTTGGCCAAAATGTGTGGGAAGCGCTAAATAAGGTGTTCGATCTGATGCCGATCTGTGCTGTCATTGATGAAGCCATTTTCTGTGCTCACGGAGGCATTCCCACAGCCTCTCTCAAAATTGAAGAACTTTTAAAGATTCCGACTCCACTCGAAGATCCGGAAAATCAGTCACAATTAGCATGGCAGATTTTGTGGAACGACCCTGTTACTGCTCAAGAGTTTCGCGATTATCAGGATATGCTTAAAGAACAACAGCCCAACGCACAGCCATCTGGCTTTCTTCCCAACACTAAAAGAGGGACGGCCTTCTTTTTCTCAGACCAGGCACTCAACAAGTTCTTGTCGGCTAACGACTTGTCGCATGTAATCCGAGCCCATGAGGTGATTCCTAATGGCTATGCCTTCCATATGGGAGGTAAATGTATCACTATATTCAGTAGTTCCAAATATTGTAATGGTCTTAACGAAGCGGCCGTTATTCTGGTCAACGACGAAAAGATAAGAGTCATTAAAATTGACACCAATTGATACCACTGGACAGCAAAAGACCAGTCATTAAGTCAAAAATATCACAAATTATGGACAGCTTTTGATATAATATTATAACGATTTTCAAAGTCTTCAATCATTTCTCAAATCCAAATAAATATCCGATTCAAACCAAAAATATTATTTTTAATGTCAAACCAATTATCCATAGATTACAAACTGTTTGCTCTTTAATTAATAATTAATTTTAATTTATTTTGAGTCGAATTTGGTTTCAAATTGAATGAAAGCGAAGATCTATTAAAATGATATATCAATTAATAATGAATTGTCAAATGAAAATTGAATACCAAATCATTTGGGTTGAGTTGCAAATCGTATGGAGGGTTAGTTATCACATAACGAATATCGGGTCCACAACTTGTGTTAGTGTCGCAAAATAGCCGATAAATACCAAAGCAGAGCATTCCGTAGCAGTTTAGCGTTTCCGTAAACAATTGACCAAATTTTGCTTGTTTATATACAAGGAAAGGACCTCTCAGTGCTATTTGAGTGACTCGACAACGATCTCTATTCCTTAATGTTTCACAACTCAGGGCTTTCCACTTAAGACATTGTGTTTGGCATAAAATGTTTTCTAATTTAGTGCTCAGACCTCCAGAAACTAATGTTTCGATAAGTTTGACAATTTCTGGCTTGAAATGAGACAAAGAAGTTAATGAATCGATGAAAGTATTGATGAAAAGGCTTCCGCTCACAAACCAGTCATTTCTTATTATCATATTTTCACCATAACTTTCAACAAATAGTTTACGGCTATTGTCTTCGCTCTGGATTTCAGTAATGACGGGGATATTCACACAATAAACAGATCTTAAGAACAAGAAAAATACTAATTACAAAACTTATTTAATTGCATTTATCATTAATGATAAGATACCCTTTTCTTTGGAGCCTTAGTGGAGGCTATTGTGTCGAAAGAACCAAAATTAGAATATTCATACATTTAATGCATACAATCAATAGATAATACCCTCTCCTCAACACTTGAAGAGTCTTTCAATCTTAAGGCCAATAATTGTAGTTTTGAGTCATCAAAAGTGAATGTTTTGACATTAATGTGGGCCAGAATTGAGAATTTGTCGCTTAATTCTGTGCAAGTTTCATCGAATACCTCTACGGACAGAATAACACAAATATCGCAAACAATTAGATTAATATAATTCAAGTGATCCCGAGATAAGACAGAGCCATTGAAGAGATAAACTTGAGGAATGTTTTCCAGTTCAGACCATTCACGTCTAATGAAGTCAATATCCCCAACAATTAGCACAGGTTTCAATTCATTTATAGATATGTTTGAAGACCTAAAAATATTTATTGACTGTTTGTGAAAACGCCTCAAGTATTGAAATATTAAGTCAATTGAACCTAAGAGTGAGCACCAGATTCTTCAATCCAATAAGTGGTGAATCTCTTTTAGCCAAGAGTCCAATAATCACATGATCTGTGAGTCCGTTCAATAGCTGGCTGTCCCTTTTGAGAATGCAATCATCGATTGATCGCTGCGGACAGTAATGAAACGAAGCGCTGGAATCGTAATTAAATTCAGTGTTGAACTCTTCTATTTGTTTGTCTGATTCGAGAGGACTATCACTGGAGCTGGAGCTAGAGCTGGAACTCGAAGTCGAGTCTTTTCGTTTTTTAGCCCTAAATAGAAAATAAAAAATAAAATTCAATTCTCTTTCAACACATCTTTAAAGATATGACTTTAAAAGAAAATGAAAAGAGTTTTTATTTTTGACGCTTCGATAAAGTAATCAAAACAAATATTTTTAGGATTTATAGAATTCAATAATATCTTTACTTCTTATCCTTTTTTGGTTTATTTTTGGCCTTCTTTTTCTTCTGCGTCTCTTTTGAATCAGAATCTCTCATTTCTTCACTCTTTTCAATTGGATGTGACGTTAAATGAAGTAAATTGACTGAAAAACAAGACTCAAATAAATTCAATATTTCTTAGTTTTGTGATAATTTTCAAATTAATGTAAAAATTCAATAAAAGCATATAATTGGCTGACTTTCTTCACTTTTATCTTCTTCAGTATCGAAGCCTAAAAAGTAATTCAAAATTTTAATTAGAAATTCATAAAAAGAGAATCAAATTGAATGCAAACCCATTTCGTGGATATATTTCCGTTTTACTATGTCTTCAACTGAAAAATAAAATCTCAAAGTTTAGAGCTTTGATGAAAATATATTTATTTTTCCAACCTCTGAGACATTCGCATTTGTCGATCAATTTAACATCAATCACATCACTGTGACAATTGAGACAATACCAGAATGCACTAGCACCAACAAAAGGAAAAGTAAAGTTCTTGAATTTTCTTAAGAATTATTCCGAGTTTATTGACAAACCGTTTAACCATATCCTTATTCTGAGCTATGAAAAATGTTCTAGTCAACTTAGGAAGTTTGAAGTCCGGTTTAGGATTGATGACAATTTCTTGGTTGGTTTGGATTGCAAACAAAATTATTCCAAATTTGGTGAAACATAATTCGGATATTTCAGAAAATGGCATTTCCTCGAAGTTCGGACTAAGGTTTTGGGCAAATATTTGCATTTTTGTTCCGTTTATGTAATCTCTTTCGGCCTCACATTTAGTTTCGCTCTAAAATACAATTGAGTTTTCAAAAAATTAGTTCTAAATTTGTTTGAATAAATTCCTAATTTTGATTTTTAATACCAAAAATGAGTAAAAGATTGGGAAATTATTGAATTAAAAGATTGTTTACCGGCTTATGTGAATCATGGCTAACAAGATTATAGAGCAATGTGTTGAGTCCGGGCGCAAAACATGACTGTCCAATCATTCTTAATTTCATTTCACTAACGCATAAGACTTTATCACCTAAAGAATTTATTTGAAAATGAGTACAATTTTGACGCAAACCTCGACAACTAATAAACTTAATTTCAAACCTTTGTTTGGATTCCATCCGGGAATTCTATTCAAATAATATTTATTCTGCGATCGAATCAATTGTACGCTAATCTAAAGGCAAACTTAAATTAATTAAAAGCGAAAATCAAATTATAAATGTTTGGAGAAATTCTTGAGAATCACTTCACTGACCGGTATTTGTTTGCAATAAGTCTTTATAGACATTACACTCATTATATTCGTCGCGTCTTCAGAATCGGCATCTTTTGAATGCTTTTGGGTTAAGAGCACACATCTGTCGGCCTTATGAGCCTAATAATCGATCAAAACATCAAGATCACACACAATTCTAGATTCTTGATCTAATCTGACAATTATACGACTCTTGAACTTTGTTTGATGAGTTCAAACTGTATGAAAGATAAATATTTCTATACTTATTCTTCCATACAATTAGTCTCAGCTTTTAGTTACAAAAGAATTTCTGTGATTTTAATGAAACCAATGATAAATTTTCAGCAAACTTCCAACAATTATTGGAAAATTAGTTAAATATAGATATTTTTACAATTCTCCTTGTTAACAAATGAAAATAACAATAAATCGATTGAATCGATCGCTTGTTATGAAAACTGTTTTTATGAAAAGACTCAAACAAGTCATTACAGAAGTTCAATGAAATCTATAGTTAGTCTGCATTTGTCAGATTAGATTCTATCGTCAATTCAATGCCATTTTATACCTGCAAACGCTTCAAATCCTTATGATTGAGAACTGATCCGCAAAAATATTTGACTCTTTTTAGTTTAAAAGTCCAATTTTCTGTAAAATCGATATATTTTTTAAACAAATGTACTCTCTTTTCAAAGAATAATATCGAAAGTAAATACCATCTAATTCTGGGTATTTTGTATCCATCAAAACTATTTCAGTGTTATTAAATTTTTTCTGCTTTTTATTATTAAAATCATTGAAAATAGGTTTGAGTGCATTCTTTGAAAGATGACCACTTATTATGATGAATCTGAAGAATGAAAGGAGCTGGCTCGTAAATTAAATCTTGGATATAATTAAATTATGAGAAATACTTTTGAGATTTAAAAGAGAATGATTTGTGATAAACAGTATTTATTAAGCGATTGCTCTGAAATATTTTGGCCAAAAACCATAGCAATGATATCTTAATTGAATTAAAATGTTTTCAATGAAAATTAATAACAATTGAGAAGTTTTATTGAATTTTCTCACTAATAGGATGATAATGAGCACAACACTAAAAGCTCGGCCGTACTCTGTGCTTATAAAAGATGAATTGCCTCCAATCTGTGGAGAAATTTATTTTATTTAACGTGTTTTATCGGATTTCTCTACTGACCGTTGATATCAAATATAATATATAATAAACAGATTCTTTATAGCTGACGCCGGGACTATTGCCGGGACTATTTTCAAACTGTAGGGAAAATTGAAATAAATTAATGGCTGGAAATTTGAATAATTAACTCAAGAGTATTACCAAAAAGACAAAACCAGAGGAAATCAGAACCAGTATTGCAAAGCCAGTAATTAATTTAATGAAAGTCAGAGCCAGAGTTGTCTTAATTTTATTGAATTTGATCAATAGGTCGGGTAAGAGCCAGAACATGACTGCGCGCAAGAATTTGTAGCCTATATTATAAATGCAATTAAACTATTTTGTGAATCGATTTCCAATTCAATTGCAGACCAATGACTGTTCGGTCCAAAAATATGACGGCAAATGCGGGCGGAATTGTCATGAAGTCCACTATGGAGTAGATTTCAAAAAGAAACCAGATTTTGTTCGACGCCACAATTAACTAAATTCAAGCATGTCAAGATTATTTAACTGTAGATGACCTAGATTCTTTGACAGATTTACCCGAATAATGAAGTAAAAGAAGAAAAATAGATTCGATACCAAATCTAGTATTGATATCAGACTCTCTGAGAAGGGCTCACACGTCTCGGCGCTAATTAAAGTATTGTAAAAATCTCAATTAGAGTTCACAAAACTGATGGTTTTATTACCTCGACAAATTGAATTTGACTCTGAAATTAGAATCAATTAAGAATATGAGAAATGAAACCGAAGTCATGAATAAAACCATTAATTCCTTAGAGATGTAAAAATAATTATTCAAATTGTTTTTTAGTTTAATTTAAAACTTTTATATAATATAACTGGTAGACCTATCTAGCTACATTTCAACTAAAGTTTGTCAAAGAGATCTGCAACATAAACTGCTCCAAATAAATGCTTATATTTTTGTTATAAAATGAGCAAGGAAATACGATTGAGCATGCTAGTGTTTTGTTTGTGCCAATATATTCATTATCGTGTTTTGTCTGAGAATAAGAAACGAATACTATTTGTATAAGACTTGCATTAACTCTATTGGCAAAAGAAGTGCTATTTATTTATCTCATTTGGCACAGAATTAGTTGAGGCGTCTCTCATGATATGAACTGTTAGAGTGAACGATGCCTTCATTTGCATAATTGAATTACACAAATGAATATCTTTTCGGATTGAATTCAATATAAACGAGTTAATCGTTTAATACAATCAAATTTTTTATCAATTCGAGAAAAAGTATCGCTTTTTTCAGTCAATTACTTACGAAACCTTTTGCCGATTTTGAGTGCTCTGAAAGCAGGTGTTGTGCGTATGACTTGATTTTCTAATTTTAACCAATTATTCAAATGAATTTATAGCAAAATTAAATTGTTTTTACCATCATTTTTGAATTTTTTAGTGATTTATAGCTTGAATTCTTTTTCGATCGCAAATATTTGAATATTGATTCAAAAACTATAGCCATGACCAAGGCTGTTTCAGACAATTCAATTCAAAAATTGAAATAGAATCTAATTTCTTTCATTTATTACCTGAGATAAATGATAATAAGCTGGTGAATAGGAAGATATGAATTTGTCCATGACAAATGCTTTCCACGTCCATAGGTGGATTCTCCATGATTAAAAATGGTGTTCTCTATTTTATTAATAAAAATAAGTGAGTTATCAAAGAAGATTAAAGAATCATAAAGCTATCAGAATACGGGCAAATTTTTATTTCCAGATTATCTATAAATTAATTTTTTAAACAACAGTTTTTAATTATTCACATCCTAAAAATTGGAAAAAGGGTCAGCCGGATGTGTCCCTGTAAACTTATTAGACCCATGAATAAAATATTTCAGTCATGATACAGTAGATTTGAAATAACTCCTAAACGACTCAAGATATTTCAATTATGTAAAAAGCATATTTAAATTATATAAATCATAAAAATCAAATTTGAAATAACACCAGGCTAAGAAATCAAAATTTATCATATCTTTGGAAAAAGCTGACGAAAGTTTGTTTAACTGTCAATGATTTGGTTGGTGTGTTGACCACAATTATGAATAATTTTTTAAAATTGTCAAAAAGCTGTTCCCTTTTTAATCTTTTTAATATTACCGATTTTTGATTTCTCACTTTGGCCTTATTTCAAATGCTATTTTTACTATTCATATATCAAATAAATGTTCGACATGTCGACGGGCTCTTTCAATAGATGTAATTAAATATACCATGGTCCATGGCATATAGTTTTTTCTGTGGATATCACCTTTGCAATCCTTGCATGTTCTATTTGCTCATAGTATTAGAAAGGTGATGTTATTCATTCTTGTGGTATTTTTTTCGTTTTTTGGATGTGCATATGCTTTTTACATGATTGAAATATCTTGAGCCTTTTAGGAGTTATTCAAAATGTCCGACCGAAATTTTTATATTCATGGTCTAATAGTTATACTGCTCATTTTATATTCCAAAACTTTGCTATTTATAATACAAGATATTAATTTATTATTATTTATTATTTAATTAAAAGGCTAAAATTAGCTTGTTCAGTCATGCAAAATAAAAAGGAAGTTTGCTTTCAGTACGAAATATGAAATAATTTATATGATTACTTATTTATATACATAAAGATAAAATTAGAAATCTTTCAATCATCTAGAGTGATTTAAGCTGTTATGTAATTTGTCTAATAGAAATGTGTTCATAGACCACCCATGATGCTTTTTCATAGATCTTACTCCAGAAGTGATCAAGGAATAGTCAATATTTGATAACTATAGCTTATATATCTTTTTGGTGCACCTTGGCTATCTAATAACTCATATAATACTTTATTTAGAAGTAATCTAAATGCTATTGAGAACTGGGAACGAGAGTCGCATCAAAGAAGTCCATTATTTATCACAACACAAATGTTAATAAATATATGAATAGAATATATGATAGAAATAATGATATTATTGTTAATATTATTGTCATTAGATTTCAAAGTTTTGTTTAATCACTCGGAATGTTGAAGCAGTTAATCAACAATTTGAAAGGACGTCAGGGTCAGTCAGTTATTTTAATTGAAGGCCATTTGTGATCGCAAACAATTTTTTATATTAAAAGTTTAAATCAAAAGAATCAATTTTCATCGTTTTGAAATTATTTGTCGCTTATCTAAAGCTTACTTACTTTAATCAATTAATTAATTTAAAAAAATTAAAATTATAATCATTAAATTGTTATATTTTAGTTGAATGTGCAAGATATTAAAGTAAGTTAATGTGATAAAAATTAATTTGAAAATTTTATAATAAACTTACCGATGAAACAAATGAGATTTTGGGTTAATTTAATCAGAATTTCAAGAGACTAAGCTTCAAAACTGGGAAATGACAGAAAATTCACACACCTTGCAAGACTTTCATTGTTTATTCTGAAAACATTCCGAGCGATGAATGATTTCATTGATAGAGAAGTCTGTATTTGGAAACAAAAAGTTGATTGCATTGACTACTCGTTTGAATACATTATGAATTCTGTAAAAAGAAAGGAAATTCATTTCTCTTTTTTCACGTTTTTCTCTTTGAAATAACTGTTTTTCAGATATGAATTTGCATTTTGATAGTAATGGCGAAGAAATACATTCTTTTCAATTGAGAATTGGATCTAAAATTTATTCGTTTAGTGTCTGTCGCGTTGTTTTCGGTAAAGATCTGAATATTTTATAAACTTTTTTATGCGACTCTGGTCTTATTCAGAGAATATTTGTTGTCATCAGTTGAAGCAAAATATAAATGTCTCTGTTTATGACTGCAATTATAGCTCTTATCGCATGATTCGCTTCCATTTAGTCATCAAAATTTCAAACATAGAACTGACACACACTTTATGTAATACACAGATAATTCACTTAAAAAAAACCAACAAAAAACTAACTCAAAACAAAAAGTATTAAAAAGGTTTACCCAAACAGTAATGTTGAACATTCAGAAAATGACATTCAATTTCTGCAATCTTCTCTTTTAAAAAATCCTGTTTTATCATTTCATTTCTTTAAATTATATTATTATTTTTCTAACTTCAATGTTCGTCAGTGGTAAATTTTTAACATGATGATTATAAGAAGAAATTTATTCTGTGCTCAACGAACTGATTAGTTGAAAGACGAATTGATTTTTCCATTACCTGATGAAAAGCTTCTAAACTATTTGTATTTACTGAAGAATAAGATTTATTTGAAACTGAATTTCTTTGGACCAAAAACACACAGAAATCATTAACTATTTTATTTATTTAATTTTTTTTATCAAAGAATTGTATTCAGTATTTATTGATCTGTTCATTCATTTTTGATGAATACCCCTATTTTTCAGTTCAATTATTTGATGAAAGAATAGTTTTCTTCATATATTTAATAGATTCTATTATATTCTTATAGTTAACGTTGAACCATATCTGTGTTATAAAGTGGTTGCATTTGCTTGTTTATTGAACTAATATTTTGACAAAAGATCGAATAAAAACACATAAGAGTGAGTAATCAATGGCTTTACAGTTCAAGGCTTTGAGAAAAGTGTTTCCATTCAATACATTCAAAGGCTAATCAACAATATTGAAGTCATTGGAGAGATGGGCCGCTCCTACAATAATCCCAATTGAGTTCTACGTCCGCAACACTCAAATCAATGTCATGTTTCCTAATTTTCTGCGAAACATATACTTTTAGAGTAATTTCTTTCGGCATAAGTTATCCTTTATGGCTGACAACACTGTATTCAACCCACTATTGAGCGACACATCATTTGACTTATTCTTTCCATTAATTACTCGAATAAAATTTTATTGGAAACAAATGGTTCGAAATTTTTCCCGAATAAAGCATTGAATTGAGACAAATGTCTATGAAAACCAGTCTCTACTAAAAAGTAAATTTTGAGAATTCAGTTTGAGATCTCTTTTTTTGAAGTGAAAACATCAAAAAATAATAAAAGAAAGTTTTTGCACGAATTGGTTTGTATTTGCTTTTCCAGCGGATCGGAAAGAAATCGCCAAAATATTATTTTCTCAAAAGTTTTAACGCCAAGATTAAACTGGAAATATTAAGAAAAAACGGGTTAATTTTTGTGAAATCATGTTATCAACACTTCAACGATAAATTGATAGAAAAATATTTTTAAGCAAATGAGTGTCAGAACCAATGGAAGAATGAATTAGTTGTTGACGTCTATTACAAGTGATGCTCATCTCTGGCAAAACAAGAACACAGTTCTTGAAGACTGTGAACAAGAAATCGGCAGAACTTTGCTTAGACACAGTGGAAAAAGCGTAAGTAAAGTGCAAGTGTTTGAGTGTTTCCGTTGCTTTAATAGCTCGCATCTGACACATCGTATTCTCACTATTGATCTACAAAATCAATATTAACTTTTGTTGCATTTCTCTGACTTATGCCGTGTATTAGCCGACAGTTGTCTGACTCGACTCAAGACTATCATTGGTTTAACTGATTCTGACATTACTTTATCTAATATTAGTGGAGAACAAAAAGTGAACTAAATTTTTCTAATTTTATCGCCAATAAGTCGACAAATTGGTTGACAATTAAGCAAAATATTTCAGAACTTATTAATTCCCAAAACTTATTAAAACCTGTGCCTTAACTCTGATTTTCTCCATTGCCTTCAAATATGTTTTATTTAATTAAGTTTTTCTTCGTTGCGAACAGAAAACACTTGAAATTATTTACTCTATATTTAGCCTAAATTTTATTTGGATTTTCAGATGAAATACAAATTTTCTGCCAAAAAGCAAAAGATAGTCAAATAACAGATAACAGAACATATAATAAAACATTTAAACAAATAGTCATTTATTGAATGATTATTTTCAAAGATGTAGAGAAAGAAACATTGAATACAGTTTTAAATGTAACTAATGTTTGATTAAAGCTAAATAAATGTCAACTCTTTTACAGAGAAATAGTTTTCGGCAAATGTTTTTAGTGAAAACGTATGAAAAACACACAAAAAACAAACAAACGATTTAGCGATACGTTAATTAATTAATGAAGTTTACTAAACATTACTTTTTGGTCTAAAGCATTAGAATGATTGCATTATAAACAATAAGTGTTTTTATTTAAATCATAAATAAGTTAATTAACAGTTAATTTTGTGACTTATTTTAATCATACTTTAAATAAATGTCAACTATCTATATAATTATTTTTTAAATATTTATATGTATTTATTGTTTTTCTCAATTATTTCGTATTTAATATAAAATCACATTAAATAACTTTCATTGATATTTATTTCCCTCAAAATAAAGAATTGGCCAAACTTATTTTTAAAGTTAAATTTTGATATGACTTTTAAATAGATATGAACCGAATCATCCGAATTTGTAGATTACTTTCCGGGTCCTCCAAGAAATTCACTGCCTCTCGGATTATAGATATCAAGAAATCCGTTGGAGAAACGCACCGGTCGTTTGAAAGATGAGTTTAAGAATTCCGATAACTTCTTGGCTAAGAAGTAACTGGGAGTTACTGCTCCTCCCATTCTTCTCTTTCCTGGACCCCCTAGAAATTCGGATAAGCGTTTGCCGGGACCGCCCAAAAATTCAGATAAACGTTTAGTGTTTTGAGAGCCATAAATATCGGATTCGTTTTCGACTTCTATATCATTTGATTTATGCAAAGAAGTACTAAGTATTAGAACTAATGAAATGATAATCAAATGCAGAAATTTGTTATTTTTAGTGATGACCAGAGATTCTCTTTCGTTCAGTTGAGTCGGATGTTTAATGGAAAGCTGTTTAATCTAAATCTTCACTGAATAAAATTAGCCTACTCACTCTGACTTTTTTTTGGCTATAAATAATAAATTAATTAATTAAATTTGCTTAATTTGAAAGTTCTTAAATTGGCAGTAACTAGATCAGTTTTAAGTATCCTTTGGTGCGAATCTTGAAAAAAGTAAACTCTAAGGAATATTTCTAAATTGAAGTTTAGAATAAAATTGCTCAGTTTATGTTCATTTATTTTATCCTTGGGGTAAATGAATTTATTTGAAATTTAGATTTTTTTTCAGAATTCTCACAAATAAAATTTGAAATATGTTGAACACATTTTCACATTTAAAATATTTTTGGAAATGAATTGAAAAACGATCACAAATTGTGATCGCATTTAATTAAAATTGAAGTCAATTGGGATTAGAAACTATTTAGTTCTAAAGTACTAATTAGTTATTTAGCGAATAATTCATTGAAATGAAAGTTAGACTTACGTTTAAATGAGAAATACGTTTAGAATTTAATTTGAGACAACTTTTAGACCTAAGAAAATGAGCGACATTTTAGTTTCGGTTGATTTAGTCGAATGTTTAAATTAACTAATTACAAATTTAAAACTGGGGGCGTGCCTCCTTCGCCGACCCAGAAATTCTGAGCCCATCCTCTTTTCTTGTCTAAAGATGTCGGCCCTCTTTTTACCTAAAAACTCGGAACCCATTCGTTTACCTGAAGTTATGCGAACAGAATATTCGTGTTTAGCATTAGTTTTAGTGTCAATTTAATTGGATTTCAGAGACAGTCAGAAGTCAGGCAATGAAACCAAAATTTTAGACATAATTAAGAAAAATATTTTTCAGTTTCTTAGATAATTAGATGAAAATATTATCCAATTGTATCATTTGTCTGTCATCTATTGTGAACATTAGCAATGTAGGTTTAGTTGTCTGCTTAATGTCGACCGTCTCTGCTTATGTATTTAGTTATAGTTAGTTATTGTTTTCGTCAATATATTTGACGTTTAGGACATACCCAAGAATTCACTTCCTTTTATTCTTTTATTCATTAAGTGCTGAAGTGTTCCGTAATATTTGGGATTAAGTCTTAGAGCGTAAAGAGAGGGTATATTTGAAGTATCAAAGTCGGTTTCGTCGTCTTCATTTAAATTGGGATTTATGTCTTCTCCTTCTGATTGACATTTAGTGACAAATTTTAGTATTAGTTTTAAATTCTTTAAATTAGGGCTCAGCATAAATGTGTTATACTCTGCTTCGCTTACAATCGATAAAAGCTTATAATTATACAACTTTTCCATTAAAAACAATTACTTTTGAATAGTTTTATAAAAATATGAATAAATTATATAATAAGCGTTCACTAAATAGCAATTTTATAGTGAATTTGAGATTTATATTTAATAGCCTTTTATTAAGAGTTGAAATAAACTCTTGTTTTAAAATGAATTCATTTGCGGTTTTAAATTACAGTTTATCTAAAATTATTCTGTTTTCAACTTTTCCAAAGTTTAAGACCAAAAATCAATAGAAAATATTAAGGATTTTGATGATTTTGATAAGTAAAGAATACGTTTTGAAACATACCATGGTCTGTCGTCAGAGATGTTGTGGTAGCGATAATGATGGCAAAAAGTGCGATCCAGAACAGGATGCAATTGAAATTTCTAACGTACATTAATTCCATTTGTGACGCTTTGCTGGACTTTCAAAACTGTAATTTCCTTTAAATAGATGATAAATTGTTACAGGCAACTTTTTAATGATATGAAATAGAAAATAATAGAAAATTGTTGCAGTTTAAATAACAAAAAATATTTGTATTTATGAGATATGTAATTAGCGGTAGAATATTCAGTTCATTATCGGTTGAGTTTATTATAATTAGGAAACTGTTGTGAAGTCACAATCATTAACCTGGCTTCAAGTCAATAAACAAAGTGATGGATAAAGAGTGCAAGCTATTTTCTACAAATTTCAGTTTTATATCACCATGAAACTTTTAGAAAAATTATATTACCTTAACAATAAACGAGTATAGAATCCCTTTCAGAGCATTGAATCTATGGTTTGCAATCGTTTGCTTTAAAAGATATTTTTGTAATTAATTAGATTTTACTCAAACGGATGCAAATATGGATTCATTTTTATTTTGGATGAGATCTAAAAGTTCTGATTCTGACACCCAATCGCCTAAACTAACTATTTAGACGACAAATGATGACCAAGGTGTATATAATTAAAATAACTTTTTAACTATATTAAAAATTTACATTTTTAAACCTTTCCATCCAATGATTAATACAAAACTTCTTACACAATAGAAAATATGTTCCAGACAATATTCCTGGTGATATCACGTTGAGCAAACAATAATCCGTTTCAATTCATTAAAATGTGTGGTAGTATTGAAAATTTATGTACAGAAATAATTATCTAATGTATTCATAACAATATTTCTAAACATTTTTGATAAAAACTGAATTTCAAATACTTTGAAAATACAAATTTTCAAAACTATGTATTCATAAATTCA
The DNA here is from genome assembly GCA_034695525.1 of Euzetes globulus. Classification (NCBI taxonomy): domain Eukaryota; kingdom Metazoa; phylum Arthropoda; class Arachnida; order Sarcoptiformes; family Euzetidae; genus Euzetes; species Euzetes globulus. Next base: position 24,356 of record JAQIWP010000026.1, read on the forward strand.
AACTTAATATAACGCCTCCATTGTATAAATATTTGATTTGTTCCTTCCAACTATAAATATTATAAATTCTGTGTCTCAGAGAAATCTTTTTCACTTCTGACAAAACAAATATTATTCTTCTGAATAGTAGCGAAATGATTAGAAATCTCTTTAATCGGTTATTTTACTCAGCCTTTCACTCAAATATGCAAAAATATAATTTTAAATTTAAATTTGTTGTATGTCTAATAAAGTAATAAATAAAAGTTAATAAGTGAATAATTTTGAAAAACTTTAATTGTGTATAAATATTGATCTTTGAATAATCAGACTACTCATTGGTTTGAATACAATATTCGCTTCCAATGTTTGAATGAATTTAATGGAAATAAATGTCTTAAGAGGCACTCAAAATTGAGAATCCATTAAAAAATTAGTTGTGACTAAAACCATCGAAGACTCTTAATGAAAGCTTTTTTTGCTAATGGATGACCAAGGTAGAAATTACAAAGTAGTTGCTTGGTAAGATTTTTTACTTAAATCTTGCCTTTCTTGCTTATTTAATACCCATTTCTTGAGCATCTCTAAAATAACTTTTTTAAAGGTTTGTTTAGAATGATTTTAGAAACAACCTAGAGCAAGATTTGAACAACCATTCTTAAAGTAAAATTCAAATTGAGAAATTTCAATCATTCAGAGAATTTTCGCAAATGATTCCTCTTTCTGTTTAAATTAAAATGTTTCTCAAAATATGACATGTTGATTTATTTTCAAAAAAATAATAAAATTCTGGAATTTATTTTGTTTGAAGTTTATTTTCAAAATGACCTTAATTAAATTAATGATTTAAAAAGTTTCCAGATATTTCTTAGATTTATATTTTTATGCCTTTTAAGAATTTATAAATAATCCTGGTAAAAACAATGTTTGCCAATATTTGCTGATAAGAAATTTCTCGAAGTATTTCTATAATTATCCAAAGGTTCAAGATATGTGTTATGTAATTTAATGACTCAGATATCACGAAATGTAAGTCAATAGAGTATTTGTCTAAAGCTTATGAAAAATCAATTCAGTTTTCATAATACAATTCATTGATTTTATAAAAACGAAAAGTCTTTTGTGAAAAAATATCTAAAATAAGATGAGTTCTAAAAATGTATCTTATCCTGTGCCGACTGAGTAGTGCAAACACTTTACCAGAGTATATATATTCTTACAAATGAATAATATATTCCCATTAACTCGAGGCTCAGAAATTTGCTATTTTTGACTCCAGGCATCACATCAAAGTATAAAATTGTTAGAAAAAAAACTAAATCGTCTACTTGAGAATTGCAAGAATCCTTGAAAAATATGAAACTTTTCATTTTAACGAATGATCTAATTTACCCCATCATCTATTTCGGACTTTAATATTACATCTTATGAATAATAAATCATTTTTAAATGGATTTGTCTTATGATTACATTTTGTTTAATGATAATGTCTACACAATTAATATTCAAACTAATCATTTGTCGCTAAGAATTTCTAATAAAATGAGCCATTTTTTAAATAAGCAAAAAAATTTAAAGCAATGAATAGACTAATAAATGGTTTACACAGAAATAGACCATCAATTGGTCTTCAGTTCTGAGACAAGTTTTCGGTTCTTACTGTTTTAAGACTTTAAGCTCAGAATTAATAGAAATGACATGGATTGAATACTAAATGATCAATCAAACGTTTGAATTGTTTGCGCAACAAAATGCAAAAGGATTATTGATTTTTTGAAACAAATTGTTCTTTTTAGAACACTTTTGGGCTTTATTTGAATGATATTTATATTGATCGAAACTACTAGTTTGTTTTTCATAAACAAATATCAAGGGAACTAATTCATTCTTTCATGTATACTTATTAAATTTGCAGAAAAATGCAAAATATGACGAAACATAATATTATGGATCTGAATATTTAAAAGCTAAATGTTTAAGTATTAAGTACAGAATAATGTCAGGAGTTGGACATTAAAATTGCAAGATATTTTAATACTTTTATCTTGAATATTACTTTAAAGCTTTTAAAATAATTTTGAAACTTGAAAAGTTTCACCAATAAACTGATCTAACAAAATTTTGAATTATTTTCTATGTTAAACATGGCAATTTTCAATTTTCGTTTTGAAATAGTTAATGTCAGAGTTTAATAAAACCTAATATAAAAAAATAAATTTCAAGGATCGGTACTCAGAACCAAATCTTTTATATTCAAGTTCTTGGAGGCGAAGGATTTTATTGAACTACTTTTCAGTCTTTATAACTAAATCTGAATATTTTATGTTCGCATTTCTGTTATACAGAAAAAGCTTACCTCACATTTCAATTCGAAACTACTTTTCATATCAATATTATTGCCCGAAAAAATCCATAAATAATTTAGCAAATCCGAAAGGTTTACAAGAAAAAAGTACCAGGAATTTTAGACAAACTTAGCTATTATCAATCTGGGAGTTCTTGTAAATTTGATTTGAATTTTTAAGGCTTTATTTCAAATTAAAATATTATATTAGAATTATAGCTTATAGAATAAAGTTTATGATCCTCTTTAATAAATAATATAACATCATGTAAGTCTAAAAATTCAATGTCATCTCAATACAGTTAAGTTCAATTGGTTTTGGCGAGATGCCCAATTATAATTCTCCGAACTAATGCTATGTTCAAAAGACATTCTCTTGTGTTCAAATGCTTTTCTCCATTTAATGAAAGTTCTAAATTTGTTTGAAACATTTTATTTAAACAAATTATAAATAGACAAAAAAAGTGAAAACAGTTTTAATATTCAATTAATTTTCAATATCCTGTCGATTTGGGTACGGATAGAGATATGACTACATTAGGCATGTGCAAGGGGGATTTTCCGAATTATCCCCCCTAGATCGGAAATTTGGTGATTCATCCCCCCTAGTTTTGAAAAAAGTTGTCCCATAAAAACATTGAGAAACTGACCCCCTCCAAAATTTTTAATTTTTAGTAATGGTGGCCAAAAAGTCGGCCATTTTGTCCCTTATTTTAAGAAATTTAGCATTGTAACTTGAATTGTGGCGTAATTAAGCTGATTAACCCTTGAAATTACCGGAATTCATCGTATTTAAGAACAAAATGGCGGCTTCCGGTCGCCATTTTTGAAATACACCCCCTATATCACCCCCTGGATTTTGGTCTGAAGTATCCTTCCCCTATACCCCCCTAGGGTCACGGACCTTGCACATGTCTGGACTACATATTTCGATTGATATTAAAGACTGTGCAGACAATCAATCGAATACTAAACAATCAGACGAAGAAAAGCATTTGGACACAAGAGAATCTCTTTTGAATTTAGCATTAGTTCGGAGAATTACAATTGAGGATCGCGCTAAAAACAATTGAACTTAACTTTAATAAACCAGAATTATTAATTCTTAAACTTTAAAATAATCCTAGAAATCTTTTGTAATTAAAAGTCTAAACTGTGAGGTAGTGTGCAAGTTAAAAAAATATATTTAATGTGAGGAAAATCAAAGAGACTTTACAAAAATAATAACAGTAAAAATAGTAATAATAGTTGCAAGATAATTAAATTTAAATATGCATTAAAGGATCATATATCTAAAGTCAATGTTTGTATACTTGAAAGCAAAATTTAAATTTTAATGGTCATTTTTAACTATCAAAATTCAATTTTGCTCTTAAAATTTGATATACAGATATGTAAATTTATTAAAAGATAACATGATCAACTAAAAACTTATATATACAAAAATTATAATAGGGCATTTGTTTATTTTGCTATTATCACGGCAACACTGAAGTGGACATCCGAGTTATAAAAAAAGAGTGAATCTGATAAAAGAGGAGGAACACCAAGGGAATAATTATGAAGAAAAATAATGCCAACTTAGAATCTATTTATGGCATATATTAATTATTTAGTAATATCTTAAAACTTATTAATATTATGATGTTGGTATAAAATTTAGTTTTATTAGTAATTTGAACTATATTTTAGTTTCATTTAACCCATGGGTAGCCAAGGTCCGAGACCTAAGACTATAAGGGTAGAATATTTTCCCAAGATGGGTGCCAGAAATTCCACTGGAAGAAGCCGTTTTTGTTCCTTATCCCTGCCTAAATTGCCTAAATTCAGTTAAATTAAGCTTAATTTGGTTTAAATTGCTTTAAATTCAGTTTAAATACAGTTTAATTGGTAAAATTATTCAAAATAGCGGAAAATCAGAATAAAGCCTTGAAGATGAAGTCCGTTTCTATGCGTTTTTCCCTTGCAATTTTTTTCCAAAACTCAGGGGGATGGTATTTTGGCAATTTCTAGATCTTTCCTATACCTTTTCCTATGGCTATCCCTGATTTAATCAGTAGAAAATGTGCCTTATCTTTGATTTGAGCCGATTTAATAAAATGTTTTTTGAAGACAATTCAAGACATTTATCGAAATAATTTATGAACGCAAAGTTCAATTTAGAGGAACAGTAGATTCAGTTGTTTGCTCGCAATTTAATGAAAACTCTTATTTTTATTGCAACAGAATTGGAGACAAGCATTCAAAATGAAGATTATTATGGATACTTTATTTCAGTTTGTCCAGTACTTATTCCTGATCAAATTAAGCCTAAGAATTTGCTTTTTACTCTATTTATTTTAGTTTTTTATTGAACACAGATTTTATTGTTGATATTTTTCCTCAAAATATTGCTTTGAAATGTTTTATCAAAAGTAGTTCTCTTCCAAATCGAATATACGATTCTTTCAATTCATTTATCAAATTCTTATTTTATTTCAAATATTAATCTAATATATCTCTCGAGCATTAAACCAAAGAATCGGAATAATAAAAAAATAAAACACCCATGATGAAACTAGAACATAATCAAGTAAAATAAATGATAAGAAGTTAACAATCGTTTAATCATCCTATTTAGTCAAATATTATTAAAATTAGTTTTCTAGTTTAAGTAGGTCCGGGTGATCTAATGAACCAATACTACGTACTATTGTAAAAGTAGTTAAATATTTACCTTTATCATCTGTAACATAATATCGATATTGAAAATAGTGAACCCTTGGCAATCACAGCTCTCCTATTACCTACTTTCCATTCAAACATTACTCGAATAAATAGTAATTTTCAATATTTACCTTTCACATAAAAACAATTTGAGAGAAACTTAAGTTTGAAATCTCTTGGGATTTGGAGAAATTTTGGATAAAAGAAATATTTTGCAATAAATTCAAGAGAATCTTCCAGATAATGATTGATTCGCATTTGGAAAGCAAATTTCTGTCCAAAGAATCTGGTTCTTTTAAGCTTTTAATATTCCACAATAAGCTTTTATAAAAGTTCATTTTATAATTCTTTAATTTTTAAGCTTTGAAATAAAAATTAACAAATTTTATAAGAAACTTTAAAAACAATTGGTTTGAGTAAAAGTTAAAGTCTTACCTGGTAATGTTCTGGAAATAAAGTGATTTTTTTGTCACAAACAATTTCGTTAAAACACTTCTTGGAGTGAATTAAACAACTCTAACACCAGTTTTTTGTTGTAAATCTACTGCTAAAAGTGCATCACTATCTGGAAATACTGGCGAACAGAGCAGAGGACAGGCTATTATAGGGCTTATCTATAGAGCGAACCAATTGTTAGAGCGGTTACGCACGCTCTCAGTGCCCACGATTCTGACGACTCTTTCGCTGCCGTTGGTCACAATCACCACTTGTTCTGTATTTGAAAATCAAACAATTCATTGGAAAAGTTCAAAGACTAAAAATTTTAATTTAATTTGCTAAACAACAGCTGTAATCGCCTACCGCTACCATTTCAATTGATAAAGGTGACTTTTAATTAATTTTCAATTTGAATTTTTAGCAATTGAATTGATCTATTGAATTCATCAGTAAAAGAGATAATTCTTGAAAAAAAGTTTTGTTTCGCAAGTTGAATTTGAATTTAATACACGAATAAACATTTTTCAACTCCGGGCTCTTTTTATTGTTTGACTATCAAATTCAGACTAAATTTATTACAACTAAAGACTGGGTGTAAAGACTTTAAAAAAAGAATAGGGTGTTTGATAAAAGTATTTATAAGCAAAGCACGACTGATGTGTAGATTATATGTCCATTCCGATGCTCTTGTCTTATATATTGTTCACAACTTTTTTTCAACTCCTTTTCATTAAGAAAAAGTCAAAGTGTAAGGAAATACTCAAAAAATCAAATGAATATTGAGTTTTCGTGTTTGATATCTGTTTCAATGACACAAATGTCAAAATTTAAATATGTTTTAGGATTTTGCTTAAAGAAAAAGATGTTTTATTGAAAAGAATTTAATAGAGTATCGCAAGAAAAGAAAGATGTAGTTAATTATGATTGAATTTGATCCAAAAATACACAATTATTTACTTAAGCAATAAATTGATAAATAATATAATCAAAAATTCATCGGAGTTTGGTTACAGTTTTGGACTGAGTGTCGGACTCGTGAGCGTAAAGTACTTCACGAAATGAGTACTTAAAACCAAAATAATAGCTGAAAATGTTAATAACGTACTGTATTTCAATGGAGACTAGGTAATGTATTTACTCTATTGTGATGTATTTTTTGTTCTTTATACGCACTCAAACATAATTTACCTGCACTTCAATGCGGATTTTGATTGAGTTAAAAGCTTTTTGCGATTTATTGTTTTCTTCTTTTTATGTATTATCTGATAAATAAATATTAAAATAAAAACTTATCGAATGAAACCCTATTTTCTGGAAAACCATATAATAATCATTAGTTTTAGGCTTAAATTGGTTGGAATTCCGCTTCATTTGCTTTTACTTTAGGTCAGACCGATTGAACCCTATATTGCTCTGCGAATTAAATGTTTATTCAATCAAATAGAGAACTGAATTGACTGAACGCACAAATTATAAGTAATATTGAATTTAGTCAACAATAAATATGTTTGCATTGAATTCTGTGTTATTCTGCGTATAAATACTTCACAATCAATTCATTGCAAGAGTCGATTCAAAAGTATATATAAATTGGACCAAATAAACTTTTGTTTTATCCTTTCACCAAACATTTATGTAATATTTGCTTTGAAACTAATCCAAAGTCCAATCATTAAATATTTCATAATATTTCTGTTAATGTTCTTTTATTAAATTTTAGATAAAACGACAAAAAACAAATGTTCACTTAATTAAAAATGGATATTTTTATCCTAGCTAATAAACCAATGAGTATCATGAATTCATCGATTCGTATTAACTTTAATTAAGGGGTCGCCATAGAGGGGGGTATAGTATGTATGCCCCTCCCTAATGTCGAGAATTTGCCAAAATACCCCCGCACTGGGGTTTGAAACGCACTGGGGTTTGAAAAAATTGTAAGTGAAAAACGCAGAGAAATGACCCCCCTCTCAAAGATTGCGGCCGCGCGAAGTCGACCATTTTTGGTAATTTTACCGATTAAACTGTATTTAATCTGAATTCAAGGCAATTTAAACTAAATTAAGCGCAATTTCACTGGATTCCGGCAGGAATAAGGTACAAAATTGCCGCTTTCGGCGGTACTTCCGGTCGCAATCTTGGAAAAATACCCTCCCCTTATACCCCTCCCTTAGATCTCGGACCTTGACTACCGCTGCTTTAATTACTCTGGGAATGTGTTATTTATTCTAAGTTTTTAGAAACAATAATTTGAGAGGAGTTTGATTCTGTAAGACATTTATATTCTATAACAGTTAATTATATAATACTAATAATAAGCAATGAACTTGGATAATAAATATGTGCTTATATAACAATATACATAATAATTAATATTCTTTGGCATTACTTTTACATGAAAATAAAAAAGGTTATTGGAAACTTATACATTGTGGTCATTTATAGATCTTTTGTTTTTGTAATTGCCATAAACAATTAGTATCCTAGGTGAAAAAAGTCGAGTTAATTATACAACAAATATTTGAGCATCGGGTTATTTTCTAAACACTTTGACAAATAAAGTAATTTTCTATTAATTAATGAAAATAGAATTGTTTTTGATTAAACAACTTTTATAATTTTATTGATTTTACAAAACAAGCATTGTATATTTAAAATAAGAAAGGTCTTTTTGTGACATTAGTATTGTCATATATTTCTATTTCTATTTAAGTTAACACAAATGTCATAACCAAGTTTGTGTTGTTCTTGACAATGTGGTGACCAGGGGTAATTTTTGATTGAAAAGAAGGCCAGAAAGTGTTTGGTTTTTGTAGCAATGCTCGACCCAATATGATTAAGTCTAGAAGAATTATCTCAAGACTTCAACATCAGATCCTCATTAAGTTACAGATATTCTGTTTCATTAAGTCTGAAATAGAGTGAAGCTTTAGACTGGAGAACAGAGTCCTTGGAATTTGAATTTGTATTCGTTTCTTCTGCTCAGTTAATGAAAATCTTTCATGAAATGAACTTGTTCACAATGACAGGTTATTGATACCAGACTGTTTACAACTTCTACTTTAAGAATACAATTGCTATTGAGACTAGGAGATTGGTTCGGCCTCTTTATTCGTATGTGACCTAATCCGTATTTGCAAAGAATAGCAACTCTTAAGAGATTATTTGTCTAATTCATTCTATTATGAGAAGTAGACGATTCAATCCAGTGATGCCCAAGAAGACAGTTAACCCCTAATCCTTTAAAATTGATTTACCTCTCCCACCGAGCTTAAAATATTGTATTGGAAAATAGTCTCAATTTGTTCTACATTTGCCGCAATTTTTTAAAGATAGTCATTGAAAAATGATTTAATCCGCTTAGAAAATCATCTATAGCAAATTACTTGCGTTATACATTAAGTAAATAATTGTGGTAGAAAATTACAATCAAGATAGAAAGTTATCCTCCTTGAAAAATTAGCAATCTCAGCTTGGTTGACTTTGGGCACCAATGAACTCAATCGATACAGAATTTGTCTCTCGCTTTGCTCTTAAACGCAAATAGCTTTAATGGATTTTTTGAGAATAGAATACAAATTGTCCTGGTTGTTACTGGAAATCAATCATCGATTTTATTTGTTCTTGAAAATCTTTGGACAAATGTTTAAAATGTATTTTAAACTAAAGTTAGACTCAGAATTTCAAGTCTATTGTTATTCTGTGTCGAACTCGAAATAAAGAAAATTGTTTGGAATCTGAATCAGTAAAGAAATTCTATATTTATTCAGTAAAGATATTGAATAATAAATTGGAGAATTTAGTTCATTATTTTTATAAACACATCAAAAGTGAATAAGATAAATTCTGTACAACTAAAATATGTTCTGATCTGAAGAGTTCAATGATATATAAAACTATATTCTAAAATTTATCCAGATGAAATATTGAAATATTGATGATTATAAAATTTTTGTAATCATATTAAGTGATCAAGGCATAAAAAATTCTATATTTTCTAAATTCAAAACTCAAATGATTTTATGACCGCAATCAAACATAGCAGTTAGTTATCTAGTTGGATCAAGATTATTCTCGTGGTTTAATATGGAAATCTGGAAGAATCCGGTTAACTGTCCTTCAAAGAGATTGTATCTCTGTGAAAACCCTTTGATGTGTCGCTAATATTTGTCAACAGATCTCTATTATCATATAATTGGTTAAATACTATCAAATAGTTTCAAACTCATATCAATTAAACTTCAATCAAAGACTTGGAGCTGATGTTCACTAATATATTGTTTCAATGCCAGTACTTGTGATAAAACATGTGATTTCAATACAATATTTTCAAGTCAACGATTTAATAGATTTCATAAAACTTTTATTAAGACCTACACTACAGTTACGTAAATATTAAATGCATTAATTTATAGCTTGTTCAAAAATCAATATAATTGTTACATAAATAAATATACTTTATTTGAGATCAAAATGTAATTAAAAATTGATTAATAGAAAAATTATAAAAATAGATGACATTTTATGCACTCTCTCTGTCCTCATCAACTTTTTCGAGAGACGTCTGTCGGGAAACACTTTTTCTTTTGACTAAAGGTCCGAAAGGTTTGATTATCTCCTGTTCTTCACTTTTCAAGTGTTTCAGCAAATCTCTGACGTTATGATTCTTGACTTCAATTTTGAGGACGAGTCGCAAACTATTCAAATCGTTATTAGTATTGATGCGAATCTTATGACTTTTGAGTCCTGATTGTATATTAACGGCACACGTCTTCAAATTGAGCCACAAAAGGGGACGGTTAGCACAAACCGAATCCATCTTAGGATAAATTAGTGCGAAATGTAGGCCCGAAGTCTTATAGATAATGAACTGAACTTTTGTTTCATCTCTGGACCTCTTATCAGATGACTTTATATACTTCTGGCCATTGATTTTGAGCCAACCGGACAGGACGACCACACTTTCGTTGCTCATCTCTAGACAATAAGGAATAGAATTTATATTCAAGAGCACAGTTATACTGCATTTGTTGAGCCTTTTACAGCTTTAATAGGTTTTTGAAACCGAATCGCCGTATTTATATACAAATGGTTTGTTATCAAATATGTTTGCGATTATGGAGAGAAATATTAGATAAATTTGAAACTGGATATTATTTTTTTACAACTTTTTTGATTATTTTCGGAGTAATGGAAGCGATAAAAACCATATATAAAGTGTTTTTAAGAATGCTTTCAATTGTGTTTCACTCGATTTAGTTTAAGAAGAAAAATACATTTCATCGCTAAATGACTTATTATTTTGAATTACAGGAGTGTTATCTCATTCCTGACAACACATTTCTTAGCCATTTGTTTGAAGGAGGAATAACTTAATTGTTTATCCGAAAGTCTCCAACCAATTACCGAACATTTACTCAAAATTTTATTTTGTTTAATAATCTCTTTCCTGATATCAGAGTCTAATTCATAGATTTTAAGCCTTACTTATATTTTAATTAAGATTTAATGGCTTATAAATAATTGTCTCTTTGCTCGATAAAAATTCATTGAAGAATTCAATGAATGTTTGTTTGATAAAGTTTTTTTCCCATTCATAAACACCTATTGTTTACTTTTCCGACATTCTTGCAAAATAGAAAATATTTTTGTTTTCAAAACATCTTTTATAAAAAATATAATTTATTTATATTATTATAAATATTATTTGAAAATATTTTCATTTTTCAATTGACTGATAACTTACCTTTGATTATGTGCCCAATGTTTTATACTTTGTAACTGTAATCCTAATCGATATTTAGTTCAAATCTATCCTTTTCTCTCGAAAATCAAGTCCTAATCGGTAACCAATTTATCACTTTTTCAGTATATTTGATGTGTAAATGCGGTCAACATTTTTGTTTTTGGACTTATTCTGTTCGTAAATAAATTGTTTATCAATTGATAAAAGTTGGTTACGAAAAGTGAGAGAAAGTTATTCTTAAGATAAATAGATATTAAGTTCGGATCTGTTGTTGTTTTCGCTCATTATTTACTGAATTAGTTACCAACTGAAAAATTACTATAAGTAAAAAGTCAATGCAATTCACAACAATTTATGAATAGAAGACTCAAATTTTTTGATAGACACATCTGATTAGATAATGTATTAGAAGTTCATTTTATATGAGTTCAAAATTCAGACTATTTTAATGACTTCCACGAAAAACAATTCAAAGTAATTTGATTCAATTATTTGGTCGGAATCTCAAGAATTTATTAGAGAAGACTTTGTTGCCATAATTAAATTCATAAATCAAATTCTGTTGTGAAGGCATTAGATTGGCGTCTATGATATGCAAAAATGAACATGATATCAAAATATTTCCGTTACAATAAATTTATAAATTAATTATAATTTATTGAGTGTTAATTAATGTACTTTATAGAGTGGAACAGGGCCAATGATTGCCACGGGCTCAGATCTCAGGAAATGCGTTTTAAAGTTCAAAATTATTCAAGGTCCAAATATATGAGAAAATAATTGATAAATTTGGTGGAGAGAGTGGTCAGGAACTATCCTCTACTTTCTAGTCTATGTTTGGTTCCCATTACTGATTACAAGTGAAAATAATAATCAGAAACTTGAACAATAAGAAAGTCTGAATTCGGATAAAGTGATGATTCATACATTTGCACCAAAAGTTTAATTATCTTCTTTTCAATCATCGGAAGTGGTAAAACCAGAATAACATTTGCACCCACTTTGGTTATAAGGGAGTCATCTCTAATATCCATTGAATTTTAATTAAATAACAGTAAAACTTCCTTACTTTGTAGGCCTATCAGTAGAGTTTTGTTATTAAGATCATGTTTTAAGGCTCTATGAACTTAATTTCCTGTTATTTTTAAAACTTTATTTCTTTGTTCCATATATTTGCATTTCTCAATTTTATTAAAAGTTAAAAACTTTACACAAATGGCTCAAATTTATTAATCAATTCAATAAAAATCAGATACCTTTTTCAAACTAGGTTTATTCGTTTAGCCCACGGTTTCTATTCGTGGTACTCATGTGTTGATTGTCAGCCAATCTGGAAATTAATTCAATTTAATTACGGGCTATGAATAAATGTTTGCAAATCTAATATCATTGGTATTAAATTGAAATGAATTTAAAATTGAAATAAATGTTTATTATCGGTGTTTACAGTAAATAATATGCAAATAATCATATAATCAGTTTAGAAGCGAATTGGCAGAAAAAATCAGTTTCAACTGGTTTTGGCAAACACTCAGACACTATTCTTAAGCTCTATAGTCATTTGCTAATACAAGTAATCATGTAAAAATGATCCACATCAATGATTATACTCTTATTATTTAATTAAAACATTTGTTACTTCAGATATTTTGATAGATTTTCTATTGTTTATGGCTGATTAAAAACTAGCTTTTTTTCAATTAATAATTAATTGATCGTAACATTCAATGAGTTTGATTTTCAAACAAGTTTTTGATCGATTATGAATTGAATTCGTGAAAGACATGAAAATCGGCAGCAATTTAAAAAATTGAAAAGTAATTGAAATGTTTTGAATAACATGGTCATTTACTCGAACTGAAAAGAGTTCGGAAAAACATTAATAAGAAATTCATTATTTTCTTTGTGTTATTGTGTTAAGTAAATGGGTTTTTGAAAATCAAGTTCATGTGAGAAATGTAAATGCAATCTTGAAATTCAAAATATGACCTAAAATTAGACAAAAAAACATTGAAAACTATCAAAAGTATATTATATAACACTAAACGGGTGAACAACTTTATGGTCTCCCTTCAGACGACTCTATAATCAAAGCATTAAAACTGTTATTCAAAAGTAAATTCTTTTGTATTTCTGTTCACTGAAAGGTTTTTTTCCTATTTTAATGAAATTAGCGGCGCTTTGAGTAATACTCGCGAAGAAACTCGATTTACTTATGAATTATTAATATTCAGCCCATAATTCAATACTTACTGACATTTAATTCACACAGAATTCTGTAATAGCTTTTAATTACACCGAAAACAAGCGCACAACTAACCATCGAGTCCTTGTAAATGGGTTATGTACTTCTAATTGACAATAAACATAAGGGACTTACACCAGGGACAGGTGGGAATGCAAAACAAGGCTAAATCTGTCAAAAATCAACGCGAAAATGCGGGAAATTCTCAAATCTATGATCAAAAAGTTGGTGAATCAGTCAAAAATTCCAATGATTTTTATTTGACTCATACCAAATGTATTTCCAGTTTTATCACAAATAATATCTTTGTGAAATCGATTTAACTTTTCAAATGTTATTTTATTGTTTTAAGGGAAATGAAAATTATGGGCTCTGTGTATGAAAACATATGGAAAGCATATCCACTGATTAGATATCATTAGGCTAGGAACAGTGGTTCTCCAACACAAGGCCCCAGTGATTATTGTACAACAATTGCACAGCAGAAAAACAATCCGAAAGTCAGTATTTGTTACCAATTGAACCCATAGACAGTTATATCAAAGAATTTATTTTTTATCAGAATTATATGCATTGATGTAATAAAGAGTTAACATTTCCTTACGATTATCATAATTTGTGTTAAGCATAATTCGAGTTACGTATCCGTAAACGCAAACCGAATGCCGTAAAAATGACTTATTATTAGTGAAAATCTTTTAATACTCTGGGAATGTGTTAGAAATCAAATCAATCGATTCTATTTTAAGACTAAATGAAATAAAAAACGGATTCAGCGATAAACATGTTTTTCAGTCTGATATCAAATTATTTTTATGAATAATTCCGTTTTAATTGGAGAAAAATCACTGATCGATACAAAATCAATTTATTTTTGTCATCCTATAGAATCGATTCATTAACTTTTTTATGCCATTTATTTTATTGCTATGAAAAAAACAAGTGAACTTGATTTGAACTCCAGTCAAATAACAGTTATCAAGATCAGTTACACTTTTGGCTATTAAAACAGGCAATTTTGTTGTTTTTCAATTCAATAAACAAATTTAAAATCATTTGAACGCCTTCTCCAAAGAGTTCAGTAAAATAAAAGGCTTTTTATTTCAATCATATAATTAAATCGATTATATCTCAACATTTTCTTAAATAAACTTTTGAATAATTCATTGATAAGTAACTTAATTATTTAGAAAAATGTTATCTCAGATTTGTTATAAATATTTTACAATTCAATAAATTCAATAAAAAAAAGTTATTTTAAAGTAAAATACAGAAGTCTTCAACTATTCCTCCATTTCTTTCAGCATATATTAGATCCACAAAGCATTTGAATGTCGGCTCAAATGTGATAATTATTCTGATGACCAGACTTTGATACTCAGCCAATACTTGCGACAAAAGTCTATTTGATTCATAAATTTATTTATGAATTTTTCAATTTTTAGAGATTCAATCGTTTTCTTCGTTAACTTCTTCGTTGAGAACCGACAGATTCAAATGTATTTGTCTGCTCTTGTAAAGAGTGGTCGAGGATGACTTCAGAAACGAGGAGCTTTCATTGGAATTGGTCAGGGCTTTAATCCAGTCATCACTGGTGTACTTGTTTTTGTTAGATTTATCTTCGATACGAAACATGAAGGAAAGTCCTTCTATCGTAGAGATAACTGAAAATTCGTGGTCCGGATTGGCCGATGACTTTTCAACTATGGTGGACAGTAGGTTTATAGTGCAGATCGCTTTTCTCGAACAGTCCAGTCCCCAAATCGGGTAAATTACAGCAAAATGGTTTGTTGATGTTTTGTGGACTACAACCAGAACCCGTTCCACTTTCTTGACCAAGTTCTTTAAGTGAACATTTCTGGACCTGAAGAGTTCGAGAACACCAGAAAATGTGAAGCTTCGTTGACCACAAGTCGGAGAATATAAAACCATTTTTATAGTTATGTTAATAAAAATAACAAATTAAACAAAAACTGAAGTGTTATTAAACTCTTCGAAAAACTGTTTTTCAGTTCAAAAAATAATTCTTTAATTATTTTAACGATAAAAGAGCGTTAGTTTTGCCGAAAAAAATTGTTTTTCAAATTTTTAACTCAAATGAATAGTCATTCAAATGTCTAATCGATTAATGTCTGGGAAATCGCGGATTCACTCTATTTATAAGTTACTGACAATATCTTCGATACGACAACTAATATAAGAATTTTAATTCAATGTTGAATTACACAGATTTTGATAAGAAGTTCTGTTCTGAACTTTGTTCGCAGCAAATGATAAATGGCATCAATTAGTGCACGTGTTCTCAGAACAGTTCACATAAAACTATATGATTTTAATATATTGGATGAGCAACAAATAAGATTAGAGCTTGAGAACAATTTGTCGCTCACTTTGGGGGTTCGTTTATGACACAAGAGAACTGATTGGGTGCACTGTTACAACAAAACTGAAATATTTGCCACAATATCTCAAATAATATTATGATTTACTGCTAACAGAATAAAATTGTTTTTATCATATCTGCAGGAAAATGAATAATTTCAATGCATTTCATTCGGATGGAGTAAAAAACTGTTTTGATAGATTATTTGATACACAATAGTCTGATGTAAAGTATTCACTGAATATTATTTGCATAACTTTCACACAAAAACTTGAGTAGAGCCGAAAGGACTTAACTGAGTGTAAACCATATAAAGTCTGAGTGCAATCATAAGAACCATTGCCGTGACTGCCCTTCTTTCCCACTTTGAAATACAAGCGTCTGGTTTTCCAGTTGTTTTTTCATTCGAGGGAACTGTCGGTGACATGAATTAGGAGAACAACTTTTATATAATAAGTACATATTTGGAGAATTATCTCATCATTGGCTGCGTAACAGTCATTACAATCGATTTTATTGCAATTTGAGTCTTTCAATAGACAACTGTTTATACAATACCTTAATCGTTTTCTTTAAAACTGTTAAACAAATAGTCGAAACAGTAATGAACTGAAAAGTATTTCAATTTTAAAATAACTTCTTTCGAGACTTTGGTTAAAAAGATAGCGCTTTTATTGCTTTGTTTTTGTAAAATAATTTTGAATGTCAGACACTTTTATTGTCTTTTTCAGCGAATGCTACGAAAATGTGATTTATTTACAGATTAACATCAAATCAGAGATGTTTTACTTCACTATATTTTTTAAAAATAATAAATAAAAGAATTAAATTTTATCTATTACTTCACACTTGAAAACAATACTATCTTGCTTTTATGGACATTTGCCTGAAATTTACATGATAACAAAGACATTTTTAGACTCTTAATAGCTTTGTGTCAAAACTGATTAGATTTTTTTCGATAATCTCCAAAGTTTTAAATCATTTGTGAGAAGAGTTTTTTCAAAATTTCTCTATAAATCAGTTTTGAGTTAATAAAAAGATACAGAAATCCAGATATTTATATATTATAGCTGTTGTAGTGATACCACAAATGGCTCCATACTAGCTTATGACGGTTCTGGATGATATATTTTCTTTGTGGTACACTTTATCAGTTGGATTATTCTAGGAATTGAATACCCCCTTGAGTTGAGTTATCCCTTGTATTACGTATTTCTATTGAGACAACAATTTGTCTAATCAGTCGTGAATTAACTTCTTGGCCATAAATCAATTTGACACGATATTTGATTTTCTCTCGTATTTTAGACAAAACCTGCATTTTTTGGGGAAAATATCCCGTGAACTCTATCCCATGAACATTCTATTCGACTGATTTTTCTCGGCAACAAAACACAGTATTTGTCTAATTGGGAGAAAAGTTTAGAATTGTGTGAATTGTCTAAATAAATGTTGTCGGAAAGTAAACTAGGCAAAGTTTGCTAACATAGGCCACACAATACAAACAAACAGCAAATTAAAAATAATGATTCAAACAATTTCTCAAACAAAGCAAAGAATGTTTCTTTCAATTTAGCCATTAATTGCTTTTATGACATTTTTTCTTAAATTCCTAGAAATTTGTTTAATAAACAAAAATATGTTTTCAAACAAATTATTTATCCCTAAAAATGAGCAAAATTTGTCATGAATTCGACAAAAACAAGTAAATAATATAATCAGTATTGAAGACCTAGAATTATGAAGTGTTTCTATGGATGACAAACTGTAATCAAATAGTTTTGCCACAAATCGATTAAAGAGATCCAATTATTATTTTGATGAAACATTTCCGCACTTTTATATACTGAGTGTCGAATTAATCGAGTGTTTAATGAATTTTTTAAGGCCTGAGATTATGTCTCATCTTATTATTGATATTCAAGTGTTTCACTGTTTTTTAGCACCGATATAACAGTAAATCCAGTTTTTGATCACTGATTGCCCGCACAGTCAGAGCTCTGAACTTTTGAGTTCAATCCATAAACAATTAAATACTTGATTTGGTTTTGTTTGACTTATTTAGAGAAAAAAGAGTCTCTTTTATTGCAATCAGATTTTTCATTTCCATTTAAATTTGTTAAATAAATTACTTATCAAACATCTGAAAATTATGACCAAAATTTCAATAATATTGAGATCAATCACTCCTCTCAACAAAAGTGATTCTCATTTTTCAAGGAGTGGTTCACAAGAAAATGGATTAGAATTGAAATGGAAATCATATCCTTTAATATAAATATATCCACGAATTCAGCCCTAATTTCTTAATCCATATATGATGTAGTCATGGCTATAGACAGCACAGGTTGTATCAGATGTCAGTATCAATTAGATTAATTTCAATCCTGGTTTATATGGTTATGATTAGTTAAGTTATGGCTGAAAACCTAAAGTTATTTTTCATTTTTAGTTTGATTTGTTTAATTTGTTTCCCAACTCTGACCCAAATAGTTGTTAAAATGATTTTTATTCCAATTTATTGTTTATTGAAGTCATTTCTGTTTATATAATCAGTATCTGAACCACAAATAAAATGACTTTCGTTTTTAGTCATTCCCAAACCTAATTTGTTGACATTTTATCATTAATTTTGATCTAAATATTCGTTTTGTCCATTAATTAAATGTTTTTTGTTTCCTTGTATTGAATATCTGAGAAACCATTTTTAATTTTAGGCCAAATTGTGAAATAAAGATTTCTATCGCAAAAACATGAAATTCTAATATTCAGAATTTGGTTTTTGTGCTAGCTCAATCGAAAACGATAGATTTGAATAATTGGAAATAAAGACATTTTGAAGATAATTGCAAATAGATATGACGCGGAAAGGAAGTGCACATGTACAATGTAATCAATAAATAGGTATTATAATTATCTAAAAGAAATAAATTTCTCAAAAATGTCCGAACAATCTTAGAATTAATGGAAATTTTGCCAAAATTTCTAAAATTTTCATTAAATATTTTGACTAAAAGAGATAAAACTGTAAGTGTTTACGACTAATATACTCTTAAAATGGATCTGTCAGTGAATGAAAGAGTTTATTAAATAACCAGAAATCTGTTTAGTGAAACAAACTATTGATAACACAATTATCATAATTTTCAACAATCTTTTGCTCTCAGTTTAACGAACAGAGACTGAATTTTTTCAAGTTGTTTATCGATTGTGTAATCGTGTAGTGCTGGGTAAACTGTACCAGCAATTCAGTGCCAATTTTATTCTTACTCTCATAATTACAAATTAAACCCTTATGTTATCGGATTAAGAATTGAGTGGTCTTTAAGACCGGAAAAAAAAACAATGCGTTGACGCAAACAACTCCTCAAACAACACTTGCATTTTGGATAACTGTTTCTAGTCAAATATCAAGTTCATAGTCTGGTGACAGCCAAGAACAAATAACAATGACATCAATGAGTTCTTCGTTTGTTGCATTTCGTCAAGCAAATAAAGCCAAAAGGGACAATTAGCCATATATATCAAATGGTAGGAAGAGAATTTAGCTCATTAAAATATTTAACTCAGCTTAAAATTCAGCTAGTTAAAATATGATAATGCTGATAAAGCCTTCTCAGCTTATTCTAACTGATTTCAATTTGGGTGAAATTCTTGATAAATGAGTTTATTGAGAGGAGGAAATTATTTGATAAATAATTAAAATTTTGGTCCTTATTCATTTTAAATATGAATTATTCTGTAATTAATTGTTGAGTTAAAGATATTAATCATAAGTAAATAAATTTATTTTGATTGTAAATCAATTGCACATTAAAAGCATA
This sequence comes from Euzetes globulus, assembly GCA_034695525.1. Lineage (NCBI taxonomy): Eukaryota > Metazoa > Arthropoda > Arachnida > Sarcoptiformes > Euzetidae > Euzetes > Euzetes globulus. The sequence continues at coordinate 44,024 of JAQIWP010000026.1, forward strand.
AAAACTGATTTCTTGTTTTGATTAAATGTTATCAGATTTGATGCAATTATTATGAAACTTTAACAGGTTTATTGTTCTAATGGATTAATTATTAATCTAGTGAACTTTGAAATCATTGATTAAAGTTTGGCTGTGCAAGTAAACAGTTCTTCTTTGCCCTTTGACTGCCAAAGTATTAAATGACAATTAGATTCAAATCAAATCATTGTTAAAAAACTGTGGATTGCAGTTCAAAATGCCATATCGAGTGCTACAGGAAAGTACCCCTTCAGTGAATTTCCTTCAATTGTGAGGAAGAACACCACATGAATCGGCTAAAACTTATATCATTTAGTAATTGAAAGCACCCATAGGGTAAGCACATGGGAGCGGCAGTTATGATAAGATATTATTGATTAGAAATTTATTGAAAACAACCGCAACCTTTACAATCAATTTATAGCAGTTGATTACTAGTTCAGCATATTTTTATCTAATTATTAACTCGATAATTTAGCTGAATATCAGATGTAAAAAATGATTAAATACTAACCTGGAATTAGAAATGTTAAAAAAAATATAGGACCTGGTGTTATAAAACTGATTTTGCCACAAATCCTGGAGGTTTGCATCAAGTAAAGTTAATTTCCAAACTAATGTCATTTATCTAATATATCAAATATTTGGCAATTTTTGAGTCTTATGGCATTCTTCAATTATTAACTCTCTGGTCATCCCTGACATTTATTTTTCCTTATTGTCATTAAATTGAACCGATTTTGTTGTGTTAGTACTTTTGGATGAGTCCTTTAAGAGCAGAATTCAATGACAGTTGAGATAACGATAACATCATAAACGATAAGCATTTCATGTGATTAACTAATGGACACTAAATTTGTTCCAAAACGTATCTTAAGTGAAAATCTTATCGAAAGGAATTTCAGAAAAGAATCGCAGAAACCTAATAATATAACAGAGAATTTAGACTAGATTGGACAAGATAACTGATTTAACTTATCAAAAATAAATGTTTTCTTAATGCAAAGTTAACATGATCATTGTCACCCTCTTCCACTTGAATAGACTCTAAACTGAATTAGAAATTGACTTTTCAACAACTTTTACAATTGAGAGCTTGAAGCTGTTTATAACATTTATAGATTTTTTTACTTGATAATAGTGATCCTTGAATTTTAAAATGAATTTTAGTTAAAAATATCTGCTAATGTGTATTTTTATGAACAGTACCAAGCTCTCAATTGTTAGCACAATTCTGGTCCATTCATTTTAAATTATTTGTGATCAAAATTAACAAAAATATAATCAGTTTCAAAATTTTAGAGATTGTAAGGTTTCATCCGATATCACTGTCCCTGCAATACGATTACATAAAAGACTAATAAAGTGAGTGAAAAATAATTTTAAAAATATTCAAATATTATGCAACAAAGACATGGTTTCAGCGAAAAACTTTGGGAACAATTCTCATAAAAAAAACTATATTTTCGTCAAATTGTAAATATTTGAAATGTTCACAAAATTTGACTTCAAAATGCTTTTGAATTGTTTGCGTTTATGTTATGTCATAAAAAGTAACGCTTAAGTAGTGGTAGTTATTGATATGCAAAGAACTGAAGACTGCACGGCGTCTACCCTCCCATACCAGACATAGTCGACATTTTTTAGACCTCGAATAGTCTCATTTAAGCAACAGTTAAAACTAAAAGTTTTTGGACCTAATCCAGTTTGGCAAATAACTATAAACTAAGATGATCAAGTAATTGAAGGTCTACCAATTATCTTGCCAAAATAAAATATGGTCATTCTGTTTAGCATTAACTTGCAAATGCATATTCCAAGGATATAAAGTGAAAAACAAAAAATATTGAGTAAATAATCAAAGGTATTCTTTGATCCGATGAATGGCTTGTCTTCATTGAATCGACTTATGTTCCAGTTTTTAGTTTTATTTAAATAAACAACTTTTTTCTCGGATCTGATAAAAGAAATATTTGTTCCTTTCGAGGGTTTCATTATTGAAGTCTTTAGTATTAAAGATATGGTATTTCATTCATAAAACTTAAAGTCAAACTTCATTTGAAGTCAATGACGATATAAAACAAACATTCATTGCAAGGAATATTTCAAACGGAGCTTCAAATCAATCGACGGAACCGACAAAAAACAAAGATTACTATAATTATAACAAATAAGGTTTGAATGAATGAAAACAGGAAACCTTATTTCAAATGTTTTAAAAAATAATTTGATTGAAATAAACATTTCAAGACATATGCAAGGATTCACTTAAATTAAACAGGTTCCTCCATAGTATTAATAAATAATATAAAAATATGAGTAGATTGATGAGCAGATTATTTATAATAGCTTATCTAGATAGATTTATGTGGTCATAACTGCTTGCATATGCCATTTAAACATTTGACAAGTTCAAGTTTTCCTAAAACAATCAATTCATTGAAGTTATCTTTGTTTAATTTATTGAATTTTCTAATTTTGTTTTTTATTCCAAACAAAGTTATCAAAAGAGAAAATTAATGAATCGTTCAAAGGGTTCAACTCATAACTGTTAGTAACAAACTCACAGCTATTTTTAGTATCAAAAATACTTAACCAATGCAATCACTTTATCCGAAAAACAAAATGATTAAGCCTGGATAACTGAGTCATAATCATAAACGGAGCTACTAGAAATCTAAATAAATTGAACTTGTAGATTCTAATCATTAGAATCAAATGATTAGATTTTAATCGATGTATTCATTTTGAGCTATTGTCCAAACTTATTAGATTAAAAAGTTCAGGATGACAAATACATTTTTCTGATGACACAGCAATTTGAATAAAAATAACCAAGTTCAATTTAAACAACTAAAAAGTTAATTAATGAAATTGAATTCTTCTGAGCACAAGAATATAAATTTGTATAACTATTTTCTGCACTCAAAAGATGGCATTCAATGCAATGTTTCCAATCATTTGACGCTATTTTCAAATTCACATCAAATGAACAAAAGAGTCGAAACTTGAAAACAACTGACTATTATTGACTCGATTTTGGCTTTAAAATGACATTCTAATAATCTTGTACCTTTAAATAAATTGATTCTATTGTTTATTATTTTAGGAAAATCAATTAATTTTCCATCAATTGAGATAATGGTTGTGTCGCCGCCCAGAACGAGGCGGAGACAATATATTGTGGAAAACTTGGTGTCGATGACTGGATCTTCTGGCGATCAAAGTTCAGAGTCGAGGTCACAGTCAAGTTGTGATAAGCAAGGCTCCAGTCAAGAAGCAAGCTCTTCCAAGACCTCTTCCAAGTCTAACACTTTGAAATCAAAGCCAAAGTCTCCTTCAAATAGCTCGCAGTCGATGTCCTATTTGACTCAAATTAGTGACAACTGGTTCTCACATTTAGACAATAAAACTGAAGAATTGGACACAAAATTTAATCAATGGCTTGAATTGCGGAAAAAGAATTCAGTTGTCGAGAAAAATATATCGCAATCGGTGACCACTAAACTCAATGCAATTACAGAAGACATTGGCATTAAATCGGGTGATATTGATAGCCGTCTGAACAAAGCCGAAGCTATGAAGAACCAGTTGATGACTAACTGCCAGTCACTAAAACAAAGCCTCAAACAGAAAAAGAGTGAAAAAAGTAAAGTCGAAAGTAAGGGAAGGACTGTCGACAAACAAATGAAAGAACTGAAGACCCAAATGAATGAAAAGGAAAGTGAAAAGTGGATGACTAACAAAAAGGAGGCCAACCTATTGGCGCAGACTATGGAATGTCGGTACCAATTGACCAGAAGCAGTAATACTTTGTCGTTGTACTTCACAGACAGAAAGGAGCGCATCCCTGTCAACGCTGAAGACTTTCACAATCATTTCTGGACTTATCTCAACCAAAAATACAATCTTTAGGTGTATTCTAAGTCCAAAACTATTTTAACTCAAATATATTTATTTGTTTATTAATGTCTAATATTTGTTAGGGTTTTACTCATCTGTTGTTCATTTAATTAGAAATAAATGCTTTTAATATACTTTTAAATACTTTTAATTATTTATATATGATTTTTAATTGAAATCCATTCATCGAATTTGTTTACGTAATGACAATACGAGCCCTCAATCTGGAGAAACCGCGAAAACACTGTTTTGCTATTTTGTTCTAAAATAACGTTACAACTCTTTATCCCCTTTCACTAAAAATAATCATTTTCTGCTAATTTTGCGTAATATTTATAATAACTTTAATGAAGTCATCTTTAAATTGTTGGACTCAGTTCACTAATAATCAGTTTTAACTAAAAACTTGGCAAAGAAATCAGTTTTGTAGTTAAAGAGTTTGTTTCCCCTCTTTATTTGTTACGTCATATTTGTTTAGTTGAAATGCCATTTAAATCAAGGCATGAGTTGATTGAAAGATTCAAAACAATTGAATGAAATCCTTCGATATTATCTCAAAAACTGATATATATTTTTGTTTTCTTCTCTGATTTGTGTCAAACATCTATCAAGTTTTGGTGACAATCGAGTGATTCGAGAAATTAAATGTAAAGAAATGAGTTAATAGTTTATTTTGGTTAATAAGTGACGCAATGTTTGACTTATGAGTTGATCAGAAGTTTTGTCACACTTTCCATACAATTGTTTTGAAAATAGTCGGTTCAGTAAATGCCTTATTTGGACGACTAATATGTCACTGACTGACTCTGAAGACTCAGATGAAAGTGAGAGCAGCAATGATTGTGTTGTCGTCGAAGAAGTAAAGCCGAAACCGAAGCCAAAACCTGTGAAACCACACAAATTGACGCCAAATGTATTGCAATACAAAACCCAATTCATTCCGGGAAAGGCTTTCCATTCCAAGAATGTGGTGAAGAGTCAGACATTTGTACGGAAACGAAAGAATTGTCAAATCGGGACAACTGTTCAGCAATCGGTCGAATCAGTGGAAGACTACGATTCAGACGTTACTGTCATCGACGAAGACTACACTGTCGACGACTGGCGTAATGGACCCGCAAAAAGATGGTACGACATGTTAGGTCTGTCCCCAAATCGTCAACAATATGACTATGGCTTCAAATTGAAAGCCGACTTTGAGGCAAGTGTTTCGTCGCCATCAAAGAAACAACGAATCGACAGCGAAGACGCCTTTAACTTAGTTTCACAGATAAGTTGGGAGAAGGATGTGATTTGGGACCCGGACTTTGTCAGACAAAAGGTGATGAGAACCGCCGAAAAGCCCTCTATCGCCGGTTGGATACCTATTGAAGAGAAACGAACGGCCCCCGACTTTTTCAAACAAATTGAGGACAATATCTTTGAAAAATTGGTTGCAAATGATGTCATTCCCAACGAATTGATCATTAATTGCAATAAGAGCTCAGAATGTGATAATCAAAACAAAGACAAAGATAGGACAGCATTAAACGGCATTTCAAAAAACCTTCAAAAAAGAAAAGCAAAACTCTGTGATAATGACAGTGAAAACTCACCAAAAAAAGCTCCGGACGTTTCAAAAGTGAAAGATTTATTCAAATGGGTCTCCACTTTGCCTCAAGAGAACAGAGATCTAATTCAGAATTGTTGGGAAGATGACATCATTTGGGACCCGAACGCCATGTCTCGAATACCAGAGCCGAAGATAATACCATTCAGTAGTGATGACGACAACGCCATTATTGAATGGAATGAATTCGACAATAACTCCAATGATTCGAACCAAATGGCTGACGGCTTAAGACAATTGTCGCTCAATATATCTAATGACGAGTTTTACACGTCTGTCATTAAAGCTGACAATAGTCTCACTCATAGTCTACTTATAACTCATTCCATTCCTGCCATTAAATTACATCCATTGTGTTTCCCAACTTGGGATCCGGACTTTTTCAGAACAGTTCTCAAGAAGTCAAGAAAATTACTGCCAAAAGTAGAACATAATGTCCTCTTTTGTAACAAACAAATCAATTGTCTTTCATCTGAAGCTCCAAATTCCAAAGATTTGAGTAAATTTCTCATTAAAAACATCGGAGAGCTGTCCGCACGAAATGGACACTTGGTTTTAATGGAGTACTCGGAAGAAAGGCCGCCTCTTTTTATGAGAGTCGGAATGGGATCTCAACTATTGAATTATTTTAATGTATTTATTCTCACAAATGGCTCAAAATATTTAATTGATTTAAACTTTTTTCTTCAGAAAACTAAAGACAAAAATTATTGTCCGGAAGATCACCGGTTTGCTCAAACAAGGGCTGTCACTAATTCTCCATTTATTGGTCAAATCGGAACGGGTCGAAATCAATTGGCTTTAGAGAACAATATGTTTCGGTCACCCATTTGGGAACACACCTGTCCTGACACTGACTTTTTAATAATCAAAACTGATGACAAGTATTTGACAATTTTATTTTGTAAGAAATTTTCAATAATTTTTATTGAAACAGTTATTATATTCGAGAAGTGGACGGTCTGTTCGTTGTGGGACAGACATTGCCTCTGATAGAAACCCCGAGTCCGAAGTCAAAGAATTATTACGATTTCGCAAAACAGTTCGCAAAGGTTTTGAACAATCGGTTGAAATGATTTCTCTGTTTAACCAAAACTTGTATTGTTTTTCAGATGTTTATCTATCGCCTCTTCGAAGGAAGAAATTCAGTCAGAAATTTGGACACAGAGTTGGAAAAGGCTTTTCCAAATCTTACTAAACACTTCCAGATACTAATACTTAGGAAATACACAAAACGAATCAAACAAACTGATCGTTGGTTTAAAATTAAATTGGTTGAAGTAGTTTATAAAATAGTTTTGTATTTTCAGGTTTTGAACTTCTCAGTAAAATTCCTTTCGATAATCAGATAAACAATTTGTTGACTCCTGAAAACTGCTGCGCCTATTACTCCTCTGCTATAACCGCTGCCACTACTCTCAAGGAAATGGGTGTCGGAGACCGTCTCTACTTAAACAATGAGGACAATGATTGTGATAATAAATTGAATGACCTGTCATTCGCGCCCTGGAATACGACAGTCGCTTATATCGGATCACTTAATGCTAGAAAATGGCTTAATGTCAACGATTACAATGAAGACGGAAGTCTTGTCTTTAGAAACCAATCTTATAAGGAATTTAAGGTTTAGTTTATATTTTCCTACAAAATTTGTCAAAGAATTTACCTGTTTTAGGACCAAATGCCTTCAATAAAGAGATGTCAACCACTTACTGATCGATCGCTCAAAAGACTCAATATAAGGAGGGCTCACGAATGGCTCATTGATTATGGAATGTCCAGAAACAAGGTTTAGTCTTTCAGTTTGTTCCTTAATTTTATTAAATTTTGAATTCCAGGTCAAAAGATATAAGAATATCATCGAATGTCGAGCACTAATTAAGGATTTGTCCAATTCGTTGAGAGAGAGCGGTGCGAACTCTCATTCATTTCAATCTTTTCAATTTATTTAATCTTATTTTATGCTGATAGGAGTGACCGCAGGAATAAGCAAGACTCGAACCACTGAACAACACTACAAACTTCAATGTCAAAGGGTTTTTGATCTGCACTCACGGGTTTACTCCAAAACAGACTATGAAACAGATCAAAGTGACGAAGAAGAGGAGGAGGAGGAAGAATCGGACTCGGATCTGGAGGAATGGGGACAGGATTTAGAGGCAATGCTTTTGGAAAATAAGTCTTTAGAACAGATAGAATTTGAACGCGAAGAGAAGGAAAGGAAGGAATGGCTTCAGTCAGTTAAAGGAAAGAAAGATCCCAAAGGGGGTGAAACGAAGACAAAGCGATCGTTTAAGGGAAAGGTTCTGAAGATTTCCCGGACATATGAAATGGACGGCAAAAAGTTCGTTAGGGATGAGATCGTCCGCATTCCTAAAGTGATCGAAGCCTACATTCGAATCAGAGAAACCAAATCTGAAGATTTCATCAAACAATTGAGTTTCGTTAAGAATCACACAGAAAGCGGTCAAATAAACTCTAAAACCAAATCTAAACTCAAAACCACTATTTCTGTGGCCAACCCCTCCGAAGCCCCAAAGACTGTAAACGGGGTCTTAAAGACTGTATCGGAGAATGTGTCGAATATTAGAAATGGTTTTGTGAATAGTGTCAAAGATTTCGAGAACATTGACATAAATGATGACAATTGGGATATAAATGATACAACTGTTGAAGAAAATGAATCACTGGTTCGCGTCGACGGATCAAAGTTGAAGTTCTCCAAACAGGTTGTTCTCGACGCCAACCAAATCGAGGCCAATGAACAGCGCCGTATTCAAGAGGAAAAGGAAGAGGAGGAGAGGTCTAAGAGAATTTCATATTTCACTCCTCGCACTTCTACTAGGGTTCGAATCGATCCTATGGTTAAACTTAAAGATATATTCGATCGCATTATAATCGAGGTTTGAATTCAATTTAATTGATTCTTGCAAACTATGAACTGTTTTAATGTTTATTAGAGTTTCTTCAGATATTTATTCACTGAGTCTTATATTATATACTAATTGTTTAGGTTCGTAAACGCGAAGAATTGGATGAGAATATTGAATGGTTTTTGGAACCAATAAGAGTGAAAGACGTTCCCGACTATTATGATGTGATTAAAAATCCAATCGATTTAAAAACCATTCGTCAGAACATAACTCGCGGCAAATATTCTTCGAGAGAAGAGTTTCTCTCAGATGTTAAACTAATTTATGAAAATTCACTCGAATATAATGGCGATAACGAGATAACAGCCGACGCTCACAAACTGTTCCAGTTCTGCAAAGAAAAGCTAGATTCAATAGCAGACTGTGTGGCACCACTCGAACAGATGTATCGTAGCTTAACCATAAACGGTAGAGTGCCTTAAATTCAGTTCTATTTTCATTTGAATCATTGTTTGAATAATTCATTTAATAGTTTTTATAATTAATCGCTTGAAAAATGATTAATTTTTATAAATATTTATAAATCAAATTGTTTTAAATGTATCGAAAGATATCTTTTTTCTCAGAAATTTTTAATTGTGTTAATAATTGTTTTTTAAGTGGATCATAAAAAAGGTATTTTAATTGTGGTTACTTGCAAGAATCATTTGTAAAGTTTATGTCTTATTTGATTTAATAAATATATTTAAGAATAATAATGTGTTTTAGGAATTGTTTCAATGGATTTGGTGTTGAAAACAATTGAAATTTAATTTAACAGAAGTGTAGGCAATGAATACTATCAGAAACGAAACGATTTCTTTGCAAAAATGACAATAGTATGAGAGAAGGTCTAAGAATTGGGGACTTTCAGACATCAATACACAGTATATTGTGTTCAGTATTGCGAACGACGACAATAGGTTGTCCGACAGCCACACCATAACCAACATCTGAAATGTCTCTTTATATAAGATAATTATGTCAATGATTTGTTGGCGCAAAGAGTTCAGTCTTTCCAATTCGTTGCAAATGTCTTTCCATTCTTTTTTGTGGTCAATGTTATTGTTAACTATCTTTCTATCAGTTTTCGCATTCAATGCGATCTCAGTCTCCAATTGTTGGCATTTCTTACAAATCTTAGCCGTTATTGAAATATAAAACATCTGCACAAAAGTGAAGAAAAAGCTTTTGTTAAATCAATTTTCAGCTTTTTTTCCGTCAATTTTCTTATTTCTAACGAAAACTTAAATTATTCTTCGATTTAATGAAATTCTATTTTAATGTGTCTGAAAAAAGTGCAGAGTATTTGAAATATTTGATAAACATTTCGAATGAATTTTTGCTGATATTTCATAGACTTTGCAATAAATTCGTATAAATTAAATATGATATATGACTTAAACTCGACATTATTTTCATTGCTTTTTCTTCTCAATAAATGAAATCATACGCGAATTGAAGCCAATTCTCGTTCAACAGTAGTATTGCAAATGAATTAGTCTGAACTCAAAAATACTGTTCAGAGAATCTTTCTATTTATAAATTGATCTTAAACTCTTGACATTCAATACAGTGTTAGTACGACAAAGAGTGCTCACAATTCGGAGATGTCTTTGCGATAAGCACTTGTTTTCACTAATTTTCTTTCAAAAATGAATCTTAACTTTTTTGTCAACTCATTTAAATTTTGATAATTTATTATCTTTTGAACTAATCCTAGAATTCACATAAAGTTTCACAATATATAATCAGATATCTTTTCAGATAAAAACTTAGTAAGCTCAGATTCTTTTCGTATTTATTGATTGAAAAAATAACAAAAATACCCTGGAGTTAAAGAATATAATAATATTTTGATAATACCTTTGCTATTAAGAGAACCAAGGCAAAGAAATGTTGCAAAACTAAATCCAAATGAAAGATATATCCAAATATAGGATTGTATTGGTGTCTGACCAGTAAGTAGTCTGCATATTGAGTGAAACGAGTTCGGTATAAGTGTCGGTCCCATTGTGTTATCTGCAGTGAATTAGTAATGAATTCGACAATAATTGCGAATCCGAGCAAAAGAAACATTAATATTGAATAGAGTCTGACATCGAATTTGGCACTGAATGGCATTGGCCTCAGAAACGATGACGAAATTATTATCACTTCTTCTATTTGGCACTTCTTTGCAAAAAACAAAATGACACAGATTGTCGTTGAAATACAGTGCGCTGTTGTGGTCAGGATTGGACAGGATATCACTCTTAGGTATCGCAACTCCAACAGTTTTAGAGAAACAATAATTACAAATCTGAGTGAATAGACACTGACTATCAGAATAGGAATTCCAGATCTGAAGCTTAGCCAGGAACAATCGTTTGTAAGGGTACTATTGATTTGACTGTCCTCACTGTCACCGCTGTTCAGATTGTGAACACTCCCAAATAGATATCTGTCCGTCGATGGCAGTGATATCGATGGCAAGAAAGCACTCATTTTCATCAAAACAATGATCCAATTATGAGTTTTAATATCGGAAAATAGTATTAAAGGATTTGATTGTCTTTTAATAGAAGTGTTTCTCTGTTTAAATCGAAAGCATTTAATAAAATGAAGTTTTTTCATAATTCAATTTTCACCGAAAAGTGCTATAAATGGAGACTAAGCTTAACTCAAAACTAAACACATTTTCCTGTTGGGAGTCATTTGTCCGATATATTCAATGATCAGTCGAATCGCATAATTCAATAAAAAACTGGAACAAAATTAATGCCATTTGCAAATAATAAGGCCATGAAATTATGTTAAAACACTTTTGATACTTGGTTTTCGGTTAGTCATTCCGTTGACACGTCTATTGTTTGTAATTTATTACACAAATTGAATATAATTTTCATCAACTTATGAATGAGTTATTTGATCGCAAGTCATGACTAAACAGATTTAAGTATTTTCCTATTATTGCTCAAAAATTTGCGAATAAGTTACAAAAAAGTATTGAATCCGAAATCTATTGTGTCTATCGATTAACTGGTATTTTAGAGACATTGGCATGAAATGGAAATCACGTAAATTTAATATCTAATTAACATTCTGTCCGTTTTGTTGCCATTAATTCTCTGATATGAACAATACGTGACAGAAGACATTACCACAAAATCGATATAAAACTGCAATTATATTCGACAATACATATAACAAAATACATATCTCTGTCTGAATCTATTTGTGTGCAATTATGGTGTGCCGAGTAGGCGATACATTCACTTTCCAATTGTCTTACGAGTGAATAATCTCTTCCTTTGTTAGTCTTCAGCACCGATAAAGTGTTCTTAACCCTAAAGTTCTTTGAATTCTCACAATTATTCTGTTCCCCAATTTGCAAATTGAGTTAAAGCTCGGCTTCAATTCCTATTCCTTATTCTTTGTCTGTTTTGGCGAATTCAGACCAAAACATATCCGAAACTTTTGTTTAAACACTTGTTATTTGTGATCAACACATGGTTTCGTTTCAATGATCTTAAGATTGATTACAAAATTCTTAGTAAATTGTTTTGAAAGGTGATATTTTCGCAAATATTCTTTCAATGTTTTGAGAACAGAATCACTTAATTCTTAGTTTTATTTCAGAAATCTATTCTGAGTAATCCAATATTGAGGACTCGATTAGCAAACTATAATGGAGTGATTAATAGAAGAACAAAACATAATAACAATAATGAAGTGATATTCTATCCAATGCTTTCCAAAACACCATTAATTAGTTTTTATGCAATATATTTGTGATATAATTATAAATGTATTTTCAAACTTAAACAAATTTTATTCTCATTTATTATATAAACTATTTTTATTTAATTTTTATGACTCATACGATTGATATGTAATTTGAATTCATTTCTATATTTATCAATAAATTATAAATTATATCAAATATCTTGAAGTTATGTGCTTTGCTGTAAATACACGCTGAATATATGTATCAAACATGCGTTAAAGCCTATAATGGGGTTTTTAATATGACATCACCAAGTTCATTGGAAATGTCCATAACTTGCACCAAACTGCATTTTCCACTAATAATACAGCCTGTGTCCAATATTAATCTTAGTAAATCTTTATTTGATCTATTGGCCTTAAATGACTGCATAGAGACAGTGAACGCAATGCTATTTATTCTCAACAAATAAAAATACTCCTTATATACAATTAATAACTCACAAGTCGCTCATATTCTGGTCAATTCCAGACTAAACCTGATCTCAATAAATGACAATATAAATATAGATAGAAGATATTCTTGTTATTGAATTAACGTGGTTAAATATTAAATTATCAGTGATCAAGTTTCCTGAAAAGAAATTCAAAACTTAAAGTGATATTTAATGCATTAAATGCAAAACGATTTGAATAAAAGAGAGAATAGTTTATTCACTTTGGATGTCATCCATTGAATGCTTTACTTATTGGCAAATATTGAGAATAAACTGTTTTATGGTCTGAAAATTGTCGCGAATTGAAAACAAAATTATCACACAATCAGATAATTATCTCTTTTGCAGAGTTTGAGAGTAAAGCTATCAGTAAAGGATTTCCCCTTAAAACTGGATGAATGACCAGAAAGCTATTTGACTTCGAAATGGTTTATGCGCTCAAAAATGTTATTGAAGTAATGAAAATGTGTTTTGAATTTAATTTGGAATTTGTAAAAAAAATTGAGAAAGACATCAGAAAAGGGCAGAGAAAATAAATATTTCAAGCATTTGATAAAATTTAAAGAATATTGAAGTCGTTAGCTTTTGGCCAGACTTGTTTTGGCTCAAAAAATTCGATGACTGGTTGTTTGTGTAGTCGCCAGTAAAAGTCTAGTGCAATCGAAGAATCACTTTTACATTTTGGTGATGACATTGACCTAAAAATCAATTTATAAGAGCAGTCAAAACCAGCCGTCAGTTTATGTTGAAAAAATT